>JASDQU010507011.1:13831-24823 GCA_032191745.1 Picea mariana
TGTAAAATACCCTTAAAGATATATAATAACTAATTACTTACCATGGGACGATATTCATTGCCCCCTTCAACGTGCCCATTCTCCCTATAATTTTTTTCAACTATTTTTAAAGGTAGTCTTCTTCCATTAAAACCCATGCATTCACAACAAGGGAAATAACATTTCACATCACCATGAATCACCATTTGTCGCTTTAACATAACAAGCTCTCTTTTCTCATCTGGAGTTGACATTGTAATTACCTATTACAACAAATCCATTGAAACATTATAAGTACAATATACAAATCTATTCAAATAATTTGGTATATATTTAGATATTTGTAATGAAAATTATACGTCATGTTCAAAAAAAATAAGGGTCAAAGCATGAAACCTAAAATCAGCTAGAAAATATAAGGAACAAAGCATGAAACCAATGCATTCCATATCCAACGTACAACATTGGGTGCTATTTGGGAATCTAAATGACACTTGGTTCTAAAACAACACATTGACCTACACAAACATCCAAACATAAATGAATCTTCTAATAATCTCTTTGTTGCGATCCACCTACTATTATGTTGTCAAAATTGATAGAAGTGCAAGAAAGAGTTTGGGGAGAAAAATAAATCATGACATAAGAAGCGTAAAGACAACTTTAATTCTCATAAAAAATGATGATGTAAAGAAAATTAATTTGAAGACAACCAATCAAAGCTGGCAAGCAATTCCTTGGCATGGTAATGATAAATAGTACACTATACATCTTTTACTGTCCAAGTTTAAAGCCTCATACTTTGATTCATCCGTGAAATCACAATATTCCATTAATAAGAGGAGGTGGATCTATTATCACCCAAAATCACACTATATAATAATAAGTCCCTAATAAAAATTAGGTTACCTTTAGGGATACACAAGAGCATTGATGCCCAATATCACCAAAAAAGCCACTACTCTACACTTCTAGTTGGCTCTTTCCCAACTCAAGGAGGAAACCCTAAATGTAAATTTACTAAGGCAAGGATACTTAGATATTCAAGAAGTTCTATGAAATATAAGAACAAAATTAGAGTGATTGAATCTAATTAGAGTGATTGTAGCTGAATCGGTAATCTTTTTACTCTATCGAAAGTGGATAAACCATAAAATCTTTCTAAGGAGTTAAAATAAACCATAAAATCTTATTTAAGGAGTGAAAATAAACCATAAAATAGTTCATTTGCATGAAATTACTAAATCACACAGAAAAAAATTTAAGTACTGACCTTCAAAATCTCAGTTATGTAGAGTCTGATCAATTCAATGTTTCTCTTCTTAAAAGAGAATTGAAATCAAGATTTCATAAAAAACCAGAACACCATTCCATCAAAACACCAGAATGATTTTCACAACTGTAGAAAATGATTGTCGCAACTATACAAAATTTTTCGTAACTAAGATATATATAGGAATGATTTGTCGTAAATGATCGTTTGATTCTCACACGTGCCATAGTTGGTTGTTATAACGACTAAAGTTAGTCACTATAGCGAATAACTAGTGGTTAGTCGCACTACTAGCTAACTTTAGTCGTTATAGAGACCAACATGGAATGTTGGTCGCTAGAGCGACCAACAATTGGACCCCGAAAAAAAAAAGTATATTTAGTCCAAAAAAAGCAAAAACAATATGACGAACTTTTAAACCATTGTAATATTTCATCGTAATTTGCGCCCAATGTAGTAGTGATTGTGTAACAGTGAGGTTTTGATGTATGGATAATATAAAGGTTTTATTATATCACACAAGATTAGTGAGACATATGTATAAACCTAGTACATGGTTGTGTTATATCTACTTGAATATTGGATGAGTATTATTTTCTATCAGGTATGTCATATTGTGAGAAGATACAGAGAGATCAGAAAGTGATCGATAATGAGACACAGACACAAACAGAGTGATAGAGAGTATCATTTATACTAGCATATTTTTGTGCTAGTCTGCAAGTTGCAGCAAGTAGAGGCGCGGACATCCACAAGTTGTAGTAGGGAAAGACACGAAAATCCACGTGTTGCATAATAATCGGTCGCAGATCTACAAGAAATTTTTGAAGAAGATTGGTACATGTTGTGATAGGATTTTAGTGATAGTTATGACGGTGACAAATTTGATTCAGTGACAATGACAAGTTGTCTACATTTTTCATTTATACTTCATGGCAATTGAACGAGGAAATGATAGGTGGTTGTATCCACCTTCTGATTGTAGTCGAAGAACATAGGGGTTGTAGCTTCCTTCTGGTTGGTTCCAGATAATTGGGGAGTTGGATCTTCCCTCAGGTTGTAACCTGATAATATAGGGGGTTGGAGCCTTCTTCTAGTTGCATCTGGAGAACAAAGGAATTTGGTGTTTCCAATGAATGTACTTCTTAAAGACATATAAGAAAAAGCATTCTATGGTTTATCCCACATTGGGTTTCCAGGTAAAAATATTGGTGTACTGTGTATGTGTATGATTGCTCATTGTTCATGGTTTATTTATTCTTCACTTGTTAAATGATATTGGTAAACGGATCATAAATATATATCGTGGTTAAAAAGGATTAAAAATAACTATTATTGATTCACCCCTCCCCCCCTTTCATTAATCCAACAGGACCTTGGGATTAATATGGATTAGACCCATACAAACCTTATTTATGGAATCTTATTCTATTTTTATAAATCCCTTCACATAACACTCTATGTTGGATGTCCTTCTACTTATTAACAATGTCATGTTAATAAGATTAGCCCATTTTTATTTTGCTAAGCTATTGCACTTCAAATGTGCCTCTATAATTATGCATAGGACCTATCATGAGTTTCAATACTCTTCCTTACCCAACAATCGCCTCTAGCACTCACCTCTATCATTTTGGAAAGTTTCTCCAAATTTTGACATTATTTGGAAAAATCTTCACATCAAGTAGTTACATGGTTCATGAAATCCAATTCCACTTTTTCCTGAAAATTTATGGACAACCCATATTATCCCTTGTAGAACTTAGAACTTATTTCATTTCATCCTTTGTATTACCTTTCTAATGACCATACTCATGCTTCAATCTGATTTATGAGTTAAAAGTTATGGCTTTCTAAAATTCCCATTCTGCTCAATGGTTCCCTTCACAATCATAACTCACCTTCCTTCTGATTCCTTGAGGATCCTTTGGATCAAAACTAAATTTTTGGGTGGATGTATGGATTTTCCTATCCAATAGTTGTCCAATGACTTATTTCTTCCCCAATTCTGAGCACTGAACATAAAGTTATAGTCAATTGAATATTGTCAATTTACCCCTTTTATGCACCTTTCTCCCTGGTGTAGATAATATCAAACACTAAATTTTTCCACTTATAAAGGAAAAATTTTCGACAACCAAGGAAAATTTTCTAATTGAAATAGATAATAATTCCAATACTAAATTCACAACCACTCTCAGATTGTCAAACTGATGCTCCAATCACAATTTGCAACAATCTAGAAATTACAACTTTTCCCATTTGCACCTTCTCCTGCATTAGAAAATTTAGCCCTATTCATACATCCCTACACCAATTTCTTTGGAATTTTCATAGAATGTAAATTGGGTATGTTCGTGAATTCATTATGAACGATCTATCCAAATCTCACCTTCATTCGGGCTCTGGGTTGATAGTTATGGCCAACGGAACTTTTGATTGTTTTTCATTTCTATCCCTCTATGTTGCAAGTGTCTTTTTTCTCTGCATGTACATTTTTCATGTACCCATATTCCAAATCCGGTTCCATGGATGACTTCTATGGTTCGTGACCTTTCCATAGACTGCTCCTGTGTCCCAAACAAAATTTTGAGCAAGGAGTTATGCCCCATGGAAGTAAACTCGTGTTGAAAACATACCTTGCATTGTTTTAACTATGACCTTCTCATATAATATATGTCTTCATTCATAATATATTGTTGGAAACCTCTCGCTGAGATATTTTATTTAAGCTACAAAAACTTTTTGTGGTACATTTGGTACTTCTAGTTTCAAAAATTCAAACTCCTAAAAACATTGTTTAGGGCCTCAAAATTCCCCTGCAAGTTGAAGACCTTCAAAATCATAAAATTTCGTAGAAAATTTATTGTTTTACTATTATAACAGTGTTTTAATATAAGTTATTGATCTCAAAATGAGGATTAATCTCCATCGTCAATCACCAACTCAAAGCAATCAGGACCGGTTATTTTCCAAAACTATATCAACAATCAGCGATCGACTATTTCTTTGGTAAATCAAACTTGCTCACTAATTTCCCCAAACCTCGATCATCAACCATCAACCATCGGTATTAAACCATTGCTTTTCTCTCTTGGAACACAAATATTTCCCACAAATCATGTTGAACCTCGATCATCGGCAATCGGTCATAGGCGAATTTTCTTGAAAAACCAACTTGTTTACAAATTTCATCAAACCCCGACCATCGGCCATATCTTGGATGATGTGGAAACTTTTTTGACATGGAATGACACATAGATGATTATGTGGCATGACCTATGGATGCTGACATGACACTCTGGATGATGTGGCATGACACGTGGATGTTGACATGGCATGACATGTGGACATTGATGTGGCAAGACATGTCGTCCTCCTCTTTCCTTTCATCAATGATCAACAAATTCTTTTGGATGAATCGAACACCTCACCAATTCTACCAACACCCAATCATCGACCATCATTGATTGGATATTTCCTTTATTTGAACCAAACTCTTCACCAAACTCATCGATCTGATCATCGTCCATTGGTATTTTTTGTTGGCAAACTAAAATGCTTCGCAAATCTCATTGATCTGACCATCGGCAATCGATGAATTATTTTGGGCATAACCAAACACTTTTTAAAATATCTCTGACCATACATTGGCTATCAGAGATCTCTCTTGGTGAACTCTAATACTTAAGAATTTTCAACCAAATCCCAAATGAATCTGGGTCGTCGATCTCCCATTCAAAATTATCTTAATTTTTTATTCTCCAAACTTCACCCAATTCTGTCGATGAAGCTCGGCATTCGATCTATTCCATTTTCCAACCATCGAAAATGAATCTCGGCCATCGATTCTTTAACTTATCCAATCTGCAAAAATGAATCCTAGCCATTGATTCTCTTCTTTTTGCAAAACTCCAAAAAAATCATAAGTTTTTAATTCAACTTACGATGAATCTGGTCCCATAATGATCCAAATTCTTTAAAATTTCATAACAGGAAATAAGTACAAAATGTGAGCATGGAGCACAACTATGTAAGTTATACAATAACGCCTTAAAGAATAGGAGAGCCCCCTCCACATAACCAAATACATTGATACATCACAATTCACTTGTCCACAATAATGAATACATGATCTCTATATATACAGATTCACACTTGCACATGAGGCCCCTTTACTATTAGTTCGACCTTATTACATATATATTTACACATTACATGTACATTCAGGCCCAATATGCCCCCCATTAGGTCATAACAGGGCCATTGATCTCAAAATCAACCATGATCTTGGTCGTTGATTCATCAAATTCTCCTAGCTTCTTTAGCTTCCATTAAAACATGAATTTTTTACCTTCTAAATCGAATTTAAATCTACAACCTGCATATTTATGCCCGAGATCATCCCTTCAACAACTCTGAGGCATTTAAAACTCGAATTTTCTCACAACTTTGGGGATTCTGCTTTGATTTTCACCGTTTTTCCCCAAATTCTTCACAGATCAAAATTCTTAACCGTTGATTTGCCATACTTCACCCAACTCTGTCTATGAAGCTATATATTTTATCTATTTCATTTCCCAGCCATTGAAAATGAATCTCGACCATCAATTCTTTAACTTCTCCAATATGCGAAAATGAATCCTAGTCACTGATTCTCTTCTTTTTGCAAAACTCTGAAAAAATCGTAAATTTTTAATTCAACTTACGATGAATATGGGCCTGTAATGATCCAAATGCTTAAAAATATCATAACAAAAAATAAGTACACATTATGTAGAAAATGTGAGCATGGAGCACAACTCCAAAATATACAATTTACACAATAACTCCTTAAAGAATAGGGGAACCCCCTCCACATAGCCAAATACATTCATACATCATAATTCACATGTCCTTGATAATAAATACATGATATATATATATTCACACTTGCACATAAGGCCCCTTTACTATTAGGTCGACCTTATTACTTATATATTTACACATTACATGTACATTTAGGCACAAAATTCCCCCCATTGGGTCATAACAGGGCCATTGATCTCAAAATCAACCATGATTTGGTCATTGATTCATCAAATTCTCCTAGCTTCTTTAGCTTCCATTAAAACATGATTTTCTTACCTTCCAGGTTGAATTTAACTCTGCAACCTGCATATTGATGCTCTATATCATCCATTCAACAACTCTAGGCCATTTAAAACTTGAATTTGCTCACGAATTTGGGGATTTTGCTTTGATTTTTCACTATTTTCCCCCAAATTCTTCACAGATCGAAATTCTTAACTGTTGATTTGCCAAACTTCACCCAACTATGTCGATGAAGCTCGACAGTTGATCTATTCCATTTCCCAGCCAATGAAAATGAATCTCGACCATCGATTCTTTAACTTCTCCAATCTACAAAAATGAATCATAGCCACTGATTCTCTTCTTTTTGCAAAACTCTGAAAAATCGCAATTTTTTAATTCGACTTACGATGAATCTGGGCCCGTGATGATCCAAATGCTTAAAAATATCATAACATAAAATAAGTACACATTATGTTCAAAATGTGAGTGTGGATCACAACTCCAATATATATAAGTTACACAATAACTCCTTAAAGAATAGGGGATCCCCCTCCACATAACCAAATACATTCATACATCATAATTCACATGTCCACAATAATGAATACATGATCTCTATATATACATATACTTTCACATGAGGCCCATTTACTATTAGGTCGACCTTATTACATATATATTTACACATCACATGTACATTTAGGCCCAATATGCCCCCCATTGTCTCATAACAGGGCCATTGATCTCAAAATCAACCATGATCTTGATCGTCGATTCATCAAATTATCCTAGCTTCTCTAGCTTCCATTAAAACATGAATTTTTTACCTTCGAGTTCAAATTTAACTCTGCACCCTTCATATTGATGCCCCAAATCATCCCTTCAACAATTATGAGGCATTTAAAACTCGAATTTTCTCACGAATTTGGGGCTTTTCTTTGATTTTTCATCATTTTCCCCAAATTCTTGATAGATCAAAATTTGTAACAATCAATTTTACCAATTTCATGTTGGTTCTTGGCCCATACAAGCCTGATGTTTGAACCAAAAGCTCTAATACCATAAGACAATGTACCCCAATCCAACTGAGGAACATTACATACAGAATACACATATGAAATTAAGATTTTCTTCTAATTAATTTCCTCTAGATTACCAACTATAGATCACACATAGATTTAACCATTCATGATACCATAATTCTAAATGCATATAAATCATAAAGAAAACCATGAATGCAACTATTCAAGCAAAAAAAAAAACATACGGAATTCATAAAACATTTGCATAGCAGAATATCATCATAAAAATAACAAAAAACTTATTTGTTAATAGTTAACCAACTAGCTGCATATGACAGATGAACCTCCCAGCCATAGGCATTTTTGTTCATTTTCTCTCAACAACAGGCCACCTCTGAGTTGAGGCTATGATTCCACAAGAAGATCCAACCCTATTGGCTCTCCACTCTCCACACACAACATCTCTAAAACCAAAGTTCTACTCCAACAAAAGTTCCAATCCTCCAACTCTCTTCCCCACAACCTGCACAACCCAAGGAATGTACCCCCTTCACTTCCCACAACTCCTTAGAATGTACCATTTGTTTATCAAGGATTCCAATGCACTCAATTGGCTAGGAATATCTCAACTGGGGACTCCAAGAACTCTCAACTTCTTCAAGAGTGCTCGCAGCAACCTTCACAGGGATCTTGAACCATTTCCTCAATAGGAAAATGTACTACAAGATTACAACATGTTTTAAAGACACACAAGCCCCTTTATCAACACAAAACATAGCCAAATAATGGTTTCCTTCAAAGACGACATGGATGGTGCTCTTCCTAGCACTTGAATCCTCTCTTGCTACTCTATATTTTCATGTAAAAACTATCTCTCTTCTCCATACGAATTTCCTTCTCTTTCCTTTTCTTTTTTGACTCTTACTCTTCCAAAATATAATTGTACTTTAGCCCCATGCTCCCAATAACTATGGGATGTGACTCCTCACACCCACCCTCTTACATGAGTTTAATGATTGGCATTGGGAACACTCAACAACAAATAGAGGGTTATACACAATGATAATTATTTCAGGAATGTGGGTTTGGATTAAATACCCATGCATAAATCCCCCTTGGACCCATCTCTGTTGTGGAATCATATCCCCCCATCATTTTCATTCCTCTCATATCATATCCAACAATTACTACTTTTATTAAGCATTTATGTACATAATACATAGTTTGGCCCTCAGCCATTTTTAATCAATATGGTCTCTTTTCCCTAACATATCGGCTCACCATCCTAATTCAAATTTATACGATTACATTATGATTTGTGGGGATTAAAATCATGGATGTTACAAGAATCCCCATATAGTATATCTTAAAATGTCAATCATCCAAAATAGTCTAAGATACAATAAGGGGCTATGGTTTCACCATACACCCCACATAACATGAAGCTTACCCCTAACATGGTGCAAACACTTGTTCGCATAGGGGCAGACCCAGGGTTCAATGCTACAACAGTGCACCAACAAAACCCTAACTACCAGCCCTTTCGACAACACCTACGAAGCAAATGAAGTCTCACCCGAGGTAGAAGCAGGGGTGGTTGCAGGACTCAGATGTTTGCAACCTTAGCTGGGACACAGATCTATGATTATAACACCTTATCAAAGCACTTAGCAATACAGTTCATCAGTATTAAACCAGTATCTACTTCGTAGACAAGACCCTAATTACAAAGCATCGTAGTATTCAACCAAATCTAGTATGTTCAAGCACTAAGCACATTCACATGGGTCAGATCTAGCAGTCATCCATATTATTCWGCATTAAGCTACCATATTATATTCACTCATCATCTAACAASGCACTAAGCATTTAATCATATAAACAAGAGAGCAACCATAAAGCACAAAGCATTCACAACACAGGATATAAGTGGTTCACCCCCACCCTGGGGCTACGTCCACCAACTCTTCTTCTCTTTATTATCTTCTGTCAAGCATCTTACATGCACAAAGCATTATAACACTGCTCTGCATAGGACAGGATATCTGTGTGCACTTCACCAAATCCTCCTTCCCCAAGTAGATCTAGGCACAAAGCCTTGCATAGTCTATGCACAAAGCACTACAGATGATTTGCACTTAGCTCTGCAAGTCTTAATCACGTCTTCTTGTACATAGCCAGTATTAGTACTCAACGATCAGTCGCTACTTACATCACCTAGTCTTCTATTTATACATTACAAAATAGGCCTAAACATGGGTAAACCCATGGGCCGACATTCCCATACCCGTTACATATCCCAAAAACCCAAAAATTCCTAAAAAGGGGCCAAGATCCTGTGATATCCACTTCATCTTGCACTCTGCCTTCGACAGCCTATCAAAGTCCCAAAAATAGGTCAAACATGACCAAGAATCCTCAAAACTTGGTCAAGGGCCAACAGGCCCCCAACACTCACATGTGACTTGTCCCGTGTCACTGTGATATGAGTAGCTCTGCTTCAAAAGCCTCGAGTTTGGCTCAAGCTTCTTTGACTTGTTGTTGTGTCATGGCCTCCTGCTCAGCAAATTCTTGGATAACAACTTCGTTGATAGGTCCCTCTAGGCGTTGTTCAGTTGCAATGATGACTTGCTCCAGCTCTGCTCCTCGACCTTCGATCTCTGAGAACAGTTGGCAAGCCTCATCATGTATAGGTTGGAGCCTCTGAGTCACTTCCATGACTCTGCTCTAAATGGTGTGGACCTATTGTTGAGTGGTGCACTGCTCCTGGGATCATTTCATCCTTTCAACAGCTGACAGGGGCTTCAACTGCATTTGTATTGTTTCTTCTTTCTGCTTCGCCTCCTAGAGTTGTGACTCAAGTGCCTTTAATTCTGGATTCTCAGTGAGTCTCTCATAATTCTGGGCACTAAGATCACTTAGTTGTTTACATTCCATAGTGAGGGCCTTTATTCTCTCAACTGCACTTCGAGTCATTGCATCTCTTTGATCCCTCACATCCTGTGGGGTGTCAGTCACTGTTAGGAGCTCTAATTATGTTATTATTTGTTGTATTTGTTGGATAGCTTCTGCGATTTGGTCTACTTGATGTGCGACTCGGTCTTCTGCCTTTGTCTCTAAACCTATCACAAAGTGAAGTGCTCTGTTGACTGCTTCTTTCACTTCGATTTTCTCTACGAGCAATTGTTCTTTTTCTTGTTGAATCTATGCTTTCTCCTCTTCAAACTTTGTCTGGAGAGCAACCTTCGCCTACTCCGCAACTTGGCATTGTTCCACGACTACTTCTTGCACTTGCTTCAAGGCTTGTGTGACTTGTTCTGTTTCTTCCTATGCACGATGAAGGCGAGCTTCGGTCGCATCAGCTAGTCGGTGGAGTTGGGTTGGCTCATCTCCCAACTTTGGTTCTCTCGACAGCAGGAGTGCAGTGGACACTGCGTAACTGGACTGAAGATCCTGTTGTACCCCTCGGAGCTCAAATTCGATTTTGTCATACATTTCTTCCTGCTTGGCTTCATGCTTCTGTAAGATGTCCTGTGAAGCATCTGTGACAACTGTTATCATAAATTCGAAGTCATTGACAGTAATCACAGTCTGCATCTTGGTCAAGGTGGCTCTGGATTTCTTTCAGGAAGAAGGTTTCAG
>JASDQU010507013.1:0-15869 GCA_032191745.1 Picea mariana
GTAATCTTACTGCGTCAAGTGGTATCAGAGCTATATTCTTGTCTGTATATTTCAGGCAAGAGGAGCAAGAGATAAAGAGCACTCTGATACACATCAAGTGGTATCAGAGCAGGAACTCTATTTGTATATTTCAAGCAGAGGGAGAAAGACAGAGCGTTGGAGACTCTATGGCAATTGTTTGCAGGTAGGCAGCAATCAAGAAGGCAGTCAGGGAGACTGTAGGAGGATGAAGCTGGTTGAACTCTTAGTGCGGATTTACAGAAGCAGGTTTGCTAGGAAAGCAGACAGAGATACCACCATGGTTACTAAAGACCATAGGCATGCTGGGAAGAAGAACAAGGCAGAAAATCTTGTAGAAATGGATAAATACCTCTATGAATTAAAGTCAGATATAGAGAAGCTCGAACTACGGATGCGGCAGGATAGGAGGTCGAGACGGATGCGTGAATGGCCCGTGAGGAAGCCGAAAGCAAAATGGCCATTCAAGGAGTTGATGTTCAGAGGGTAGTAGAGGCTGTTAAAAATATGGTTGAGGTATGCTGAAAACCTCGACAGACCAGAAGAGGAAATGGTTCAGGTGTGTGAACCAGAGACTGGAAGATTTCTTGGTGAAGAAATTGAAATGGGATCAGTTGAGAATCTCAAGAACTGCTGGGAGGGCAGAATTCCAGTTTTCCAGGTTGGCAACGAGTTGAGATCACTACGAGATCTCAGAGACTGTCATGAGAATAGCCAGGGAATTTCACATTGCCAGATGGGCAATGAATTGAGGTCGTTGCAGGATCTCAAAGACTGTCAGGTGGGCAGAGATGAGCATTTGAGACTATCTGAAAGTCTCATGGACTCAGAGGTGAGTTCAATTCAGCAAGGAGTGCTGATGAAGATGGGATCGGTTGATCTCATAGTCTGCCAGGAGAGCAGCAGAAGCATCCCATATTGCTAGGTGGGCAGGGATGAGCAAATGAGACTATCTGTGGGTCTCATAAACTCAGAGGTGAGTTGGAATCAGCCTGAGGAGCTGACAGAGCAGGTGAGATCGGAAATGAGTTCGGATCAGCATGTGCAGCTGACAGGGGAAGATATGAGAGATCTTCTGATGATAGGGGGAATTCAGATATTCCTACCACTTGCCCAGAAGGAGGCAGAAATCTGTGTTGCAGGTGCAGCAACAGCAGCAGAACAGTCAGTTGTGATTGTCAGGAAAGAAGAGGGATTGGAGCAGACTTTGGAAGTTGCCCAAGCAGAAGAAGAAAATGAGCATTCAGAGGAGTGTCTCAACGCTTTCATCTAGGAATATAAAAATTTGTAGCACTGAAGTTGACAGCAGGAGATGAAGAGGATGATGATCATTCTGAGGAATGGCTCAATATTTTCATCCAGGAGACTAAAAAGACTGCAACCTGGGAGTTTGCAACAGAATAAGAAGAAGAAGCAGACAGCATTTTCTTTGTTGATCTGTGGGAACATATTGAAGCCATAGAAGAGAGGGTGAAGGTGCAGAGCGTGCACATCCAACAGGTGAAGTTGGAAACTGATGAAGAAGGCATGGGAGATCATGATGATCTACTCATGTGCCAAAAACATTTGGATCTGAGGAGACTGCAAAAACAGAGCCAGCCACTGGAGCAGCTGGACGAGGTGATAGAAGAGATCATGGATCTAATGATCCGATCAGCAGAAACTGCTAGCGAGGAGAGGTTGGGCAGAAGAGAAGCAGCAGCAACAGCAGTGCAGAAGCAGCAGCATCAGCAGAATGGAGCAGATGAACAACTCCAGATATTTGTTTGGGATCCAGGAGGATTTCCAACAGCTGATATGGGAAGCTCATGAGCAGGAGCTCATGAATATTGTATATGAGGAGTTTGATGCAGGAGCATCTCTCCACGTCAGCCAGCCAGCCACGCCAGCGAATTCAAATCACACGCTAAAAGAGAGGCACAGTCCTCATTTAAATCTGAATTGAATGTAATTGAATTGCTTAGGTTGTTGATCCATAGAGTCATGCCTTTTTGCAGGCTGTAGATAAGATCGGCCATTAATGTTTGTAATCGCTGAGATCTAGATCTAGATAGCGGACTAGACAGACCATTCAATGTAATTGAATAGGGTAGGTAGGTTGGAGGGAAGCGCTCGAAGATCCCCCTCAGGTAAAAGAGATTTTCATATCTCATTTTGTAGAGTTAGTCGAGTGGAGAAGAGAATATCCAAAGAGAGCTCGAGAACACCCTTGTAAAAACGGGCATTTTCCATAATTAATATAAACAGAAGCAGTTTTTCCTGCATGTATTCTGTGTTATGTGGATGTCTGTGAGTGTTCTTATATGCTGTAGATGTATACGGTAGGTTTGCATTTGCAAGAGTGTATTTGATTTCAGGTGAAGGACTTTGAGGCTTCACACCAGGAGGGTGTTACAGAACATTGCGGGTTCTGAGAGCCGTGCATAGAGGATGCACTTCTGAACTCTGCGGAGTCAGACAAAGACGTGATGTGGCACAAGAACTGGAATCAACAACTCAGGAGAAGACCTCAAGGTTGCTGAATACCTTGGAGGCAAGGTTGTGTATGAGAGACACAGTTGCAGACAGAACTTAGCTGTGAGTTCTATAAAGCTCTGCCAAGTGGGCATTGAGCACAGGCACAAGGTGCAGTTGGGGAAACTCTGTTGTGAGTTCAAACAGAAGCCAGAATCACTGAGGGTTCTATGAAGCTCTATCAGGTGGGCATTGAGCCAATGCAAGGAGTGCACAGAAGAAGGACTCTGCTGTGAGTTAAAGAAGATATAGAATCACTGAGGATTTTGAGAGCTCTTCCAAGTGGGCATTGAGCGGGTGCATAGGTGCACAGGAGGACAGAATTGTTGAATGTTCTGTGTAAAAGATACTCTACCAGGAGGGCATAGAGACAGTGTGCAGATAGGCACAAAGAGAAGAGAACTCTTTGAGTTCTATAATTTGAAGAAGAGTCCACTGAGGGATCTTCACAGGGTTGTTGAACACCCTGATAGGCTCAGCAAGAGGTTGCTTGAGCAAACAGAGAGCCAGGAGGCCGTTACATTCTCCATCTGCAGGAGAAGGGAAGAAGGAAAAAATCCCTTAGGGGTCTGAGTGGTTGAGAAGCTCAGGAGGAACAGTGCTTTCAGTGCACAAATTCGAGGCTGTAAGGAGTGCAGAGTCTAAAGAACTCTTTGGAGGGTTCAAAGTTCCCAAAGCTCAGGAGGGACATCGTTTTTACATGCGCAGTTGAGAACTCCGAGCGAGGAGGTTACGACTGGGTTTCCAAGGTGCAAGCCCAGGAGATTGGGGGACCGTTGGATGTTCCCATAGATACCCGTCATCCATCGGATTGGAAAAGAGCTGCACAAGGTTTACCATCGGGACTTCAGCCATCGGCATATCGGGAGTCACGAGGACAAGAGATCAGGAATTTCCATAGGAAAAATCCCAGAAAAATCTAGACCGTCCGTTGGTGGATACACGTGGCGGAGATCGAGGCATCGAGAGTCGAGATATTGGCACTCAGGAAATTGGATTTCTCGAGGTCAAAAGAGTTGGGACATCAAAAGTCTCGAAACCCCGAGAGTTAACCAGGACCGTCCATCTGGAAGGGATGCGCGGCAGCAATCGGAGCCATCGGGAAAAGGCCCGACAGGAGGACGTCTATCGGTATTTTGGTCATCGAGATATCGGGGATCCTGGTGACAAGGTGTTTATGCATTTTGAAATCGCGAAGCTCAAACCCCCGACAAGGAAGGAGCCATCGTGGGGGATAGCTGTCAGCATATTAGAGAAGTGGGAAGCGCCATTGTGGGAGCCAACTGTCAGCACAACGGAGAGTCGAGATTTGAGGAATCGGGAATCCCGTAAGAAATTGCATTTTGGCATTGGAAACCCTAAAACCCTGATTGAAGGAATGTAAGGCTGTGGTCTTATGGAGAGTGGTCATATGGACTAGAGAGTATAGCCAGGAGGGGATAAGGTCGGAAGAGAGCTCATCGGAGTTTGAGAGTTCAAGAGTACAGGAACTCTTGATATCATAAAGGACAAAACCCCGAAAACCCGAAACCGAGTCGGGGAAGATCACGGTTAAGTGCAGAGAATTGTGCGGGTGAAGAAAGGACCTGTGGATCGGGTTTTCATCAGAGATTCCAGGGAGGAATCGAAAGAGCCACTTTGGCTCACTTGGATATTGAACGATCCTGTGATCAGGAGAGCGCGACGAGGTGGTGGTTGCATAATCTTACTGCGTCAGTGCCCTTCAGGACGCACTACATGCTCCAAAGGTGCCACTCACCTCTTGACTGACTTGGTAGACATAAAAAACCCCTAGAGTCAATACTCTATCAGGTGATCTTGTGGGAGACTAAGGCCTCTAAGGAATAAGGCTCATGCCTTATTATGCACCCCTTAGAATCATCGTGAGCGACTGTCACGATCTTCCCTCACATCGTCGTGGGCCTTCTCGAACTAGGTAATCGTTAACCTATTGTTCGATCCATAGCGGGAGTGCTAGTAGGTTGTGGCAGGGCTGTTGTCCACACCTCTCCCTCAACGTCTCTGGTAGTCATGCATAACCCCTCTACTCCACATGTGAGTCTATTCAACAAGCTATCGTCAGCCTGCATCATCAACAAATCATGTAAGAACAACATCCATAATCATAACATCTAATTATATGCACATATGTCATATATATACAACAATCAAACCCCAATAGTCCACTCCCTGACTCAATCCGGAGTCCAAGGGTTTCATCGATGCCTCAGCATCCTCGAGGTCCAAATCCTTCACACTCAGGAGAACCGAGTCAATAACACTTGTCTAATTCAATACAGAAAAATAACATATAATCACATCCATAATGCCTCATAATAATACTCAACGGTCAATGGTATAATAATCTGGATCACTTGCAAGCAAGTGTCCTCAAAGATTAAGTTTGCTCAGTGCGCACAAGAGCGGGATGTTACATTTTCTATACATCAATGAATTTAGAAATTGATGCCATCAATAAATTCGTTCTTTTCAATGTGGAGGCAATGTGATTATGGGTCACGTTGTATAAAGAGAAAACAAAGAAATGGGACAGTGATAGGAAATCATTCAAACGGTTGAATGGTAGAAGCATGTCTTATCTTGATCATTTAAAATAAAATATGCCAAAAATATGTCCCAACAGTTGGGTGGTTGAAAAGTTACAAGAGAAATATGTGATGTCCGGTTGTAACCCATGTGGAGAATATGTAGATGCAATAAACATAGGGATTAGGTGCAACAACTCTATAATTACCTCTTTGAGTACCACTTTCTATTTATAATATTTCACATTTGAATTGAAACACGTATTATGTTTTTATTAATATTTTTCTTATTAGACATATGGCACTACATTTGTTTGCATTTTTATAGGTGCATTTGTTCCCATCTATGTGGGCATATGGACATCATTTTCGCACTTAGTATGTTGATGATGGACACATCACACAATATTGTGAAGTGGAGGTCGAGTTCGACCAATCTAATTGTGATAGCCACTGTGATTAGAACCTAATAGAGGAGAAGTTAGGTTACATTGGAAAGATACAAGAGATCATACAAGTGGACTTCTCATCATTTCAATGTGTTATTTTTTGTTGCAAGTGGTGGGATACCTTTGACCAGAGAAATTTAAAGGAAGATCGTGATAGTGAGATAATATGTATTAACTCTAAAAAAATGTGGGTTGAAAGTAAGGAGCCTTATGTTTTTCCAAAGCATTGCAACCAAGTTTTGTTTTTACCCAGATGTGTTGGATGGGGATTGGTTGTTCGTATTGAGACATGATCCGAGATCTAAACATATTTTTGAGAACAACAATGTTACAAAGCAAAGCGAGGAAGATAATTAGGGTGATGGCAATGAAGATTGATTTGTAAATGATTTGTTTCGGCATTTATATTGTGTACCTGTCATTTTATTATGGGTATCTATAATGGTCAATTTTTTTTCTTCATTTTACAATTATGTTGGATATGAAAAGTTAACAACTATTTACAACCACCATATTGAAAATGCATTAAATAGTACAAGCATAAGATGTGGTTTTGATATATTTTAATTGTCATATTTATTGTTTATTATAGAAAATTTATGTTGTATTGTATTAACATATGTTTATGTTAATCTTTGAATTACTAAGCATTAATTGAGATATCACAAAGTTGGTGATGTACAATAGTAAAGATTTGTTTTAAATTATATTTTATTCAACAAAAAAATGAAGATATTAAAAAATATTCAAACCTCGAATTTTTTATCATTTGCAAAAATCAAAATTCAAATAAACATATACTTACTTTGATGGAACTTCTAAAGACAATTCCAACAAAATAACTTTGTGCAACATCTATGAGTTCTGGAATCACAATTGTGGTGTTGGCATTACCAAATTTGACGGCGTTCCCAACCATAACTAGTGCAACTATCATGGCCTTCACATATTCCACTCCATCATTTAGTTTTCTAATCATATAAACTTCTATTAATCATTTTTTTTACATTCTCCTTTAAATAAGTGTCAATATGGGAAGTACATGGAAATTCTAAAGGAATCTTTTTCTAGAGCCTAGTCAGAATTAAGGAAAATTTTAATGATCCATACTTATCTAAAAGTACAGAAACCTTTGTAAAATTTATTAATTCTTATAATACTAATTATAAAATGTTGGGTGATATTTTTTTAAATAGAAGAATCATAAAGTTTATATTAGAGTAAAAAATTGTGAAAGTGTTTCATCAAAAGTGTATAGATCAAAATGTATTATTATTCTCTTTATTTAGTATTTTAAATTTAATTGAATAAATTTCATATATTATAATAGTTGGATAATATAAATTAATAAAATCTTTGAAAAAATAAATATTAATAAAATATAATAATTGTGATTTTTTAGTAAACAATTATATTACTTTTCTTGTAATCTTTGATTAATAAAAATTTAAAAAATGAGATTATTATTACATCATCATTATTATTATTAGTGAATAATTATGTTACAACCAATATACATGTCAATCAATACCACTACTAGCTAGGTCCACCACCATAGCCATATGCATCGGTGTCTCTACTACGAAAGTTAAAGCCTCTATCAATACCAACTATGTTAGAAATAAACGTCAACAAAAGTGCACTATCAAATGTATCTCTATTAAGATCATCAAGATGTGCAGCAGTACCCGATGTGAACATAGTTTCCAAAGCATAAATATCTTGTGACACATGTGAAGGAGAAAGACAAGGATTGGTGGATGGTGAAACAAGTGGAGGAGGAGGAGGATCGGTGGAATATGGTGATGCATGTGGAGGAAAAGAAGAGGAGGAGGAGGAGGATCGAATGTGGATGCGGGTTCAAACAAATGTGGAGGGGAAGCAGGAGGAGGATCAGACGTGGATGCAGGTTCAGAAACACCTAGAGGGGAAATAGGAGGAGGAGGAGGATCAGATGTGGATGCAGGTTTAGACACATGTGGAGGGGAAGAAAGAGGATCGATGGATGGTGCAGTTGACTCATGTGGAGGAGAAGCATAAGGAGGAGGAGGACCATGTGGTGAAGTAGAGGATGTGGATGGGTCTATTGATGAGCTAGATGAAGTAGGATCATGAGTAGGACCTCTCAACCTCTCGATGAGGTTGACAACACCAACAATATGACACGTCAACAATGTCATGTCACAAGGTAGAGTCCTCCATATCATATAGAGATCATGTACCCGTAATATGTCTCTAACATGTGCAAGTACCACTCTGTGACTAGTCATGACACTGCATAGTTAATCGTCCTATTAGGGAGGCTCATCCCCAACATATGTGCCAATATCTGCAAAACAATAGATAATAATAATAAGATAACTAAAACAAAATGTTACAATAAATTACATGTGCATTAAATAAGTCATAAAAAAATGCAACTAGATTTATCAAAAGATAATGATAATATTACCTCTCTCATCTCTAGTCCAGCCCCACATACATGTATTGTGCAATATTGATGACAGGATTCTCCTTGCTAGCCAATCAATCACATACATCCCTACCGATAGAATAAATGGCAAACTCAAGCTGGTCGTTCTTTGATGCAGGAGCATCTCAAGCGAGCCAACGCGGAGATAAAAGACAGCTGGAAAAGCACCCAGCGCAAATTTTGAAAATGTCCTGAAACATTAATGAAGTCATCAAGTGGAGGCACACTTGTATATTGTAAAAGGACCTTGAGTGATCCGCTCTCGTCCATAGTAGATAGAAGGCATTTATAGTAATTAATGAAGGTAGGTAGAATTGAATTCCTAGATTAGACAGTTTAGAATGAAAGAGGGAAATGGGATATAGACACCCTCATTGTGTATTGTAATATAGATTATGCCAATTGAGAGCAAGAGCATAGAAGAGAAGAAGCAGAGAGCTGTGTAGGCAAATTCCATGTACGAAAGTTTTGGATTAATACAAAAAGGCTTTGATTTAGACTCATGGTGTTCAATATTCTCTGTGTATGCATTTTTTAATGTTATGCTCATGAATTCTTTACTCTTTCTGTCATGCATTTGTTGTTTATGCTATGTATGAATAATTTCTTGTTGAATGTTTGAAATCTGAGAGGAAGAGTAAGAAATGAGTTCAATTGTTTCTCTATCTAAACAAGAGTTCCTGCAAGGAGTGCAGTTGAATTGTCCGTAAGGAGTGCGTTGACAAAGGATTCATAGGTTTGTCTCTGAAAGCTCAGATAAGATAGCTTTTGTTCTCAATCCCTCAGAAGTGCAAGTTGAGCATAGGAGCCATGCAAGGAGTGCGCAGGCAGAGTAGAGTTTCAGGTTTTGAAACCTGAATGACTTGTTGAGAGACTACTATTATAGGGGTGCGTAGAGTCGAAGGGATTTCAACACTTCAAAGTGTTTGAAGGTCTTCCGCAAGGAGTGCATGCAGGGGTTTTTCCGAAAGACTCGAAGTTGTGGAAAAGATCAGAAGGTTATGAACCTTCGAAGGGGTCGAAGGGAGGTAAGAAGCCAAGTACCTTGAAAAAAAAACTGAAAAGGAGGATAGCAACGTCGTACTATAGGTGGACAAGTTCCACAGAGAAAGATACTTTGTTTAATTTGTGCAGAACTTCTCAAGGGAAGAGACGGATGGTTGGAATTCTCTGTGGAGAATTCACGAAGTCCCATGAGTTGTCAGATCTCATGGAGGAGCAGGGGAGTTACAGCGAGTGTTTTCGAGGAGTTCAAGCTTAGGAGAAGTAGAGCCATAGATTCAAGCCAACAAGAGCCGTTGGATTTACCATGGATTTCTATTTCAGGGTTTCGTGAGTTGAAGTCCCAAAATCTTTGCATCAGGACTCATGAAATCACAAAGTGCGAAGTCTCGAAGGGACGAAAGGAACGTGTGGGCCATAGTAATCAGCAGGGCGGACAGGTGGTGCACTATTGACACGGGAGTCAATCTTGTTGACCATTTGGGGATTTCGTGAATTGAAGTCCCGAAATCTTTGCATCAGGATTCGCGAAGTCCAAAATCCCAATGGAATGAAGAGTTTTTGAAAGGTCAACCTTGCTAGCACACCGGAGTTTCAGAAATTTGGGTTTCGGGGGTCGAGGGGATGAGTTGCACGACACCGTAACTCCTGAAATCGCGATAAGGAGAAAGGCGATATAGAGAGAGAAAAGTCCAAGTGTCATAACTTCAGGTTTCGAGGCTCCGAGAGGCAAGATTCTTGACCACAGGATTCGTGGAATCGCGAAGTCCGATCTTCCGAAGCGTGAAGGGAGATTCCTCGAGGTTTTGTTGTGGGTGCAGATTTCCCGAAAGGGAAATAGGAGAGCCATTACCGGGAGCTCTTCGGGCCAGTGGAGGAAGAATGATCCTGTGTGCATGGACTTCCTACCTGCGGGTTCGGAGGTGCTGCGCCAAGTGAAAGGCTCTGATACCCACCTGGTGCAGTACCTCCCAACTCGCAGGTCAGAAGTCCACGCACACAAGATCGTTCTTCCTCCACTAGCCCAAAGAGCTCCCGGCAATGGCTCTCCTATTTCCCTTTCAAGAAATCTTCACCCACAACAAAACCTCGAGGAATCTCCCTTCGTGCTTCGGGAGATTGGACTTCGCGATTCCATGAATCCTGTGGTCAAGCGTCTTGTCTCTCAGACCCCCGAAACCCAAAGTTATGACACTTGGAATTTTCTCTCTCTATATTGCCTTTCTCCTTATCACGATTTTGGGAGTTGCGGTGTCGTGCAACTCATCCCCTCGACCCCCGAAACCCAAAATTTTGAAACTCTAATGCACTAGCAAGGTTGACTTTTCAACAGCTCTTCATTCCATCGAGATTTCAGACTTCGCGAATCCTGATGCAAATATTTCGGGACTTCAATTCACGAAACCATGAAATGGTCAACAAGATTGACTCCCGTGTCAATAGAGTGCCACCTGTCCGCTCTGCTGATTCCTATGGCCTACACATTCCTTTCAGCCCTTCGGGACTTCACACTTCGTGATTTCGCGAGTCCTGATGCAAAGATTTTGGGACTTCAACTCATGAAACCCCGAAATAGAAATCCATGGGTAAATCCAACGGCTCTTGTTGGCTTGAATCTACGGCTCTACTTCTCCTGAGCTTGAACTCCTCAAAACCACTCACCGTAACTCCCCTACTCCTCCGTGAGATCTGACAGCTCACGGGACTTCACGAATTCTCCACAGAGAATTCTAACCGTTCATCTCTTCCCTTGAGAACTTCTACACAAATTAAACAAAGTATCTTTCTCCGTGGAACTTGTCCACCTGCAGTACGACGTTGCTATCCTCCTTTTCAGTTTTTTTTTCAAGGTACTTGGCTTTTTGCCTCCCTTCGACCCCTTCAAAGGTTCATAAGCTTCTGAGATTTTCCACAACTTCGAGTCTTTCATAAAAACCCCTGTGCGCACTCCTTGCGGCAGACCTTCAAAGAATTGGTCGTCACCGAAGAATACCTTTGAGGTGAAAATTTTTCACGGATTGGCTAGTTTCTACCGAAAATTCATCAGGAATTTCAGTGGAATTAGTGCACCGATGATGGACACAGTAAATAAGAGACATAAGTCTTTTCACTGGACAGAAGAGGTTGAGAAGAGTTTTAATCTGTTGAAGAGGAAAATCACGGAACAACCAATTCTGGTGTTGCCTGATTTCCAAAAGACATTTCAAGTGAAATGCGATGCAAGTGGATTTGCAATAGGGGCAGTCTTGAGCCAAGAAGACAGGACAATAGCATACTTCAACGAGAAGTTGAATGAAGCGAAAGTGAAGTACTCCACATATGATAAGGAATTCTATGCTATTATTCAGGCATTGAAGAAGTGGAGACACTATTTGATTACCAAGGAGTTTGTCTTATACAGTGAAAATCATGCATTGCAATTTGTGACTCAACAGGGGAAGTTGAATCAAAGACATGTTAAATGGATTGAATATATGCAAAATTTCACTTTTGTGATTAAACATATTTTTGGTACTGCTAACAAAGTTGTTGATGCTTTGAGCAGGAAGTGTTTGCTATTGCATGAGTTCAAAGTCAAAACATTGGGTTTTGATGATCTCAAGGACATGTATCAAGCTGATCCAGATTTTAAAGAAGCGTACGAAGCAACTAAGAATCCAATTCTTAGGGATAGAAGCCAGTGGGTAGATTACATGATCCAGGATGGATTGTTATTCAAGGGTAATCAACTTTGTATTCCAAAATGCTCCATGAGGGAGAATTTGCTGAAGGAGAAACACAATGGAGGATTGGCCGAGCACTTTGGTCACGACAAGACATTCGCAAAGTTGAATGAGTCATATTTTTGGCCAGGAATGCGAGTATATGTCAAGATATTCGTGGACAGACGCAGAATTTACCAACATTCAAAGGGAAAGAGACAGAATGCAGGGTTTTATCAACCATTGCCCATACCTAAGAAGCCGTGGGATGTAGTCAGCATGGACTTCATATTGGGGTTGCCAAGAACACAAAGAGGGTTCGACTCAATCTTTTTGGTGGTGGATATATTTTCTAAGATGGCACACTTCATTCCATGTCAAAAAACCAGTGATGCAACTCACATTGCGAATATATTTTTCAAAGAAGTCATTCGACTTCACGGCTTGCCAAGGAGCATAGTTTCGGATCGAGACACTAAGTTCGTAAGACACTTCTGGAGGACCTTATGGAAGAAGCTGGGAACTAACTTGTCATTTAGTTCATCTTATCATCCTCAGATGGATGGACAGACAGAAGTGGTGAACATAAGTTTAGGAGACTTGCTGAGGAGCCTGGTGACAGAACACCACAGCCAGTGGGATAACATATTACCACAATCGGAGTTTGCTTATAACAACTCAGTTAACAGAATCACAGGGCAGAGTTCATTTCAAATTGTCTATGTCATGTAGCCAAGAGGAGTTTCTGAGTTGAGAGATTCAGAGCAGACTGGGACTAGGAGCGCTAGTGCAGAAGATTTCACGGAGGCGATGAAGGAACTTCACAACCAGATAAAGGAACGATTGTAGAGTTCGAGCCAGGAATATAAGCGAAGAGAATATCAGCACAGAAGACAGCTTCAATTTGAAGTTGGTGATTTTATCCTCACACATTTAAGAAAGGAAAGGTTCCCGAGAGGAACATATAACAAACTGAAGATGAAGAAAATCAGACCATGCAAGGTCTTGAAGAAATTTGGGGCAAATGCTTATGAGATTGAATTACCCGATGGGATCAGAATTTCTCCGATATTTAATGTCTCAGATTTGTACCCATATAAATTTGAGGAAGCAGAAGAAGGAAATGAAAAACCATAGGTTCAGTGGCGAAAACAGATGCCAGTTGCAAAAAATCCGTAGATGGAATGCATACTGGACAAAAGAGTCAGCAAGAAGACCAGGCGAAAGCAATACTTTGAATATTTGGTCAAGTGGAAGGGCCATCTATTTGAAGATGCTAGCTAGGAGAACGAAGCAGAGATCCAGAGCCATGGACAGACCGTGTGCGAGCTCATGGACAAGAGCCCATGAAAATTTTCAAGCGAGGGAGTATGATGCAGGAGCATCTCAAGCGAGCCAGCGCGGAGATAAAAGACAGTTGGAAAAGCACCCAGTGCAAATTTTGAAAATGTCCTGAAACATTAATGAAGACATCAAGTGGAGGCACACTTGTATATTGTAAAAGGACCTTGAGCGATCCGCTCTCATCCATAGTAGATAGAAGGCATTTATAGTAATTAATGAAGGCAGGTAGAATTGAATTCCTAGATTAGACAGTTTAGAATGAAAGAGGGAAATGGGATATAGACACCCTCATTGTGTATTGTAATATAGATTATGCCAATTGAGAGCAAGAGCATAGAAGAGAAGAAGTAGAGAGCTGTGTAGGTGAATTCCATGTACAGAAGTTCTGAATTAATACAAAAAGGCTTTGATTCAAACTCCTGGTGTTCAATATTTTCTGTGTATGCATTTTTTAATGTTATGCTCATGAATGCTTTACTCTTTCTGTCATGCATTTGTTGTTTATGCTATGTATGAATAATTTCTTGTTGAATGTTTGAAATCTGAGAGGAAGAGTAAGAAATGAGTTCAATTGTTTCTCTATCTAAACAAGAGTTCCTGCAAGGAGTGCAGTTGAATTGTCTGTAAGGAGTGCGTTGACAAAGGATTCAGAGGTTTGTCTCTGAAAGCTCAAATAAGATAGCTTTTGTTCTCATTCCCTCAGAAGTGCAAGTTGAGCACAGGAGCTGTGCAAGGAGTGCACAGGCAGAGTAGAGTTTCAAGTTTTGAAACCTGAATGACTTGTTGAGAGACTATTGTTGTAGGGGTGCATAGAGTCGAAGGGAGTTCAATACTTGAAAGTGTTTGAAGGTCTGCCGCAAGGAGTGTGCGCAGGGGTTTTTCTGAAAGAATCAAAGTCATGGAAAAGATCAGAAGGGAGGTAAGAAGCCAAGTACCTTGAAAAGAAAACTGAAAAGGAGGATAGCGACGTTGTACTGCAGGTGGACAAGTTCCACGGAGAAAGATACTTTGTTTAATTTGTGCAGAAGTTCTCAAGGGAAGAGATGGATGGTCGAAATTCTCTGTGGAGAATTCGCGAAGTCCCGTGAGCTGTCAGGTCTCGTGGAGGAGCAGGGGAGTTACGGCGAGTGTTTTTGAGGAGTTCAAGCTCAGGAGAAGTAGAGTTGTAGATTCAAGCCAACAAGAGTCGTTGGATTTACCCGTGGATTTCTATTTCAGGGTTTCGTGAGTTGAAGTCCCAAAATGTTTGCATCAGGACTCGCGAAATCATGAAGTGCAAAGTCTCGAAGGGCTGAAAGGAATGTGTGGGTCATAGGAATCAGCAGGGCAGACAGGTGGTGCACTATTGACACGGAAGTCAATCTTGTTGACCATTTCGGGGTTTTGTGAATTGAAGTCCTGAAATATTTGCATCAGGATTCGCAAAGTCCAAAATACCAATGGAATGAAGAGCTGTTGAAAATTCAACCTTGCTAGTGCATCAGAGTTTCAGAAATTCGGGTTTCGGGGGTCGAGGGGATGAGTTGCACAACACCACAACTCTCGAAATCACGATAAGGAGAAAGGAAATATTGAGAGAGAAAAGGCCAAGTGTCATAACTTTGGGTTTCAGGGGTCTAAGAGACAAGACACTTGACCATAGGATTTGTAGAATCATGAAGTCCAATCTCCCGAAGCACGAAGGGAAATTCCTCGAGGTTTTGCTGCGGGTGCAGATTTCCTAAAAGGTAAATAGGAGAGCCATTGTTGGGAGCTCTTCGGGCTAGTGGAGGAAGAACGATCCTATGTGTGTGGACTTCTGACCTATAGGTTGGGAGGTGTTGCGCCATTCTTGGGCATCAACTACCCCCACATGTGCATATGTACATCAAGCATAGGCCTAGTAGGAAAACGAGGTACTACTGGTCGAGTGGCATAAACCCTCTCAAAAAATGGTGTAAATAACTATGATGTGAATGGGAAGAATATCATTCCATGCAAAAAGTCATGACAGTGATCTAATGCACAACAAAACTATCTCAAAAACATCTTCGACCACCTAATCAATTAGGGGCTCTGCACTAAACTATATGCATAACAAAACAAAGAGAAACTAACGTGTTTCCCATCAGAGCTATATTGTGGTAGTTATAAGATAATAATATATAGGCACCTAATATATTGTCTACCAAATGAATGTATCCACATATAACCACCGGGAACCTGAAACTCCATAGAGGAATGAACCTCTAAATGGACATATCTATACACATTTGCTAGTTGAGTCTCTCCTTAAACGCCATACGGTAGCTCAGGGAACTGGGGGAAATCTTCCTCCCTCCTAGAAAACCTAGTGATGAAGTAAACATCCTCCTCCGTGGGATGATACCACAGACCGGGACCAACCCTTAACCCATGTTCCCCATGATCCCAATGACGGATAAATTGTTGTAACAATAAAGAGTTCCCCCTGAGGGATGTACCCTCCTGATAAAACTTCAGGAGGACAACACCCATAAAAAGGTCATGTGTTGATTGTGAAATAGGGAAAAGAATCAAATCCCTCTCCCTCTCCCTATACTCCCACTCATGCACAAATGTGTGTGTCTCAACCTACTACTGCTACTTCTACTCCTCTTGTCATCGTCATCTTCGATTCACATACAAATATTGTTAGACACATATATATATATGGATAAAAAAAAATGAAATTATAAAACACATACATATATAAATAGATTGTATGTAAAAAAATAAAAAATCAATTTTTGTTTGCAAAAGATTCTAAAAAAGTAACCAGTGTGCCTAAAACAGAACATATGCCTTGCCCACGGTTCTCTCT
>JASDQU010507013.1:24333-41603 GCA_032191745.1 Picea mariana
CCTTTTTATAATGCCCAGCTTTATCTCATTTCCAGCATCTTTGCGTCGCCTTAACTAGGGATTTAGATCTACCCTTCGATTTGAAATTTCTATTGGAGAATCTTCCTTTATCTTTATCTATCAATCAACCTCTCACTACCAGAGCGTATTTGGTTGATCCTTCCATGTTCTTCCTTCTCATTTCCTCTGATAGCAGAGAAGAAACCATGTCCTCTAGCGCTAGTGTGGTTGTATCTCAGGAGTCTAGAAAAGAACATAATAGGCTGATACACTTCTCATCATCAGTGATCTTAATATCCATAGACGATAACTGTCTTGACACGGTATTAAATGCATTTAAATGATCAGTCACCAAACTGCCATCACTCATCCTCAGAAGATACAGTTTCTTTCTAAGAAACAACTTATTTACCATAGATTTCGACTGGTATAGCTTCCCATCTTGTCGCACAGTTTATTGGTCGAATCTTCACCTGATACATTCAATGGCACCGAATCTACAAGACAAATTTGAATCTTACTTATTTCTCTTCTTTTGAGTTTCTCCCATTCTTCTGTTGACATTCATGTTGGCTAGGTACCTAGACAAACCACTATCCATTGTTCTCGATCAACAAGAAGATCTTCCATTTTAAGATTCCAAAGCTCAAAATTTTGGCCATTGAATTTTTCTATCTCTATTCTGGAACTGGTCGCCATTCTTTACCATGATATTTAATAGAATTTATAGCTTACAACTCTTACTATACCTAGGGTTTAGTTCTCATATTCAATATTGAAAAATCAAGATCTAATATATTTTCCAAAGCATAGCACTGCTCTTATAATTCACTTGTCAGGGAAAACTTAAAGCTCTGATACCACATGTCAAGAAATGCAAGGCACTTCCACACTAATCCTAGTAGAAGAGAAGAAGAATTTAATCAAGAATTCAAATAACACAAACAATCACATAGTACACTGAGATTTTACACTGGAAACCCTTAACCAGGAAAACCAACATTCCTTTGAGCATTCTGCTCTCTGTTTGTCTTACTCAATATGAATAAAAGGTTACATGTCTAACATTGGTTCACACCTAAGACACAATTGACATCATACCCTCTTGTATGTGCAAGAACAACCCTATAGCCAATCTGTCTTACATATGCATGACCATCAACCTACACTTACACATGCATTAACCTGCAAAAGTGCATTATATGATTAGCTTACAACAACAACCTTTACAGCCTTACAACATGCCTCCTTATAGGATTTACAAGATGTGAAACCATGAATATTGGCATCCAAAAATGGTTACATATCCATGCATATCATTGGCTACAAATCCCATAAATCTCAGGATTTTCTTACAGCCGACTCCAAGTCGGGTTTACCATTTGGGTTTACTAGTCAACTACCAGTCAGCCTTCATTCGATCTCTAGTCGGTCGTCTCACGCCCACACTTCAACCTCTTATCGATTGACTTGTCATTGATATCTTTGACTTTGACTTTACTCGATCAACTTCCTCGACCTTTGACTTGATGTCAATCTACCTTGACTTCAACCTGTTGTTGATCCACTTCGACCTTTGACTATCAGTCCATTTACCTCAACTAGACTTTCACTGCAAAGAATATAACAACCCAACATTTTGATTGTTCCACATTTCATCATGTGAGTGGTCCACGTGTCAGCATTGTACCCTTCTTTTTACATGTTTGTCTTCAACTTCAACGGGCCATAAATTTTGCATACGATGTCCAATTGACCCCATTCAAATTGCATTGGAAATATCTTGATAGGATCTTCGACGTGTAGACATTTTCAACATAATTTGAGACCATCTAGTTGGATTGATTGTGGGGATCCTCCTAGATCATATTGATAACAATTTATTGTTCATAAAAATTTGATTAGATGTGTCATAATTCCCATGAGAGGATTTATTCCATGGATATTTTGTAGGTAATGATCTTAAATTTTGATGCTCTTTCTCTGGATTAGTATGGTCATCAAAAATAAAGTTGTTTTCAGCACATATTCTATCATCTCTTCAAAACCAGGTTATGGATCCTGTATAGTTGGATTTTGAATAGGTTCCATCTCTAAAACCAGGATAAGTATCCACACCATACACATAAAGGAAAATGGCAGGGCGATACTACCTATAACTCTTTTCCTCTTGGAATTTATCTAAGTATGGAACTACAGATCAATAAGTAATACTTTCTCAAGTGAATGGAATACCTTCTATATGTTCCATGCTTTGGAAACTTGGTTGAACTTTGAAAGTGTATTCTTGATTAGCCTTCTCAACATTCTTCCTAATTTAAAATATTTTGCAGGCTGGTATCTTTTCCATATTAGGAAATAGATTCAAACTTTGGGTTACCAAATGAATGAGTTTTCCGAAAGTAAATGGAAATAGGAGCACTGTAAGTTTCCATGAACAGAGATAAGAAAGTTGTAGTGTGATACCTCGGCCAGTCTAATGTAGGTGAAGTAATGAACATATGCAATGGACACTCACTTTCACTAAGTATGCACAAAGAACTCGTATAGTCAATACCTTAAGCATTCTCATCTGATCATATGTTGGGAACCTAAAAGGAAATTTATATAGTACTATAAGGTGTAATTATTCACTTTGAATCTCATGAATTTCCTATTCCAATTCCCCCATAAATGTAAAGTATTCTACAGCAGATACTTTATCATAGGCTTGGGATCGTGCTCTTCTAGCTTACTACTTTCTAGTTGTCAATGTTAAGGTGAATTCTATTCAAGCAAGTAAATATTCCATTTGAATATTTTCATAAGGATTCCGCACATGGTTCTCTCATGAAAACAAAGGAAACACAAAACTAATTCAAGCTTCAAGTTAAGAAAAAAAACGGAAAGCATTAATGAAAAAAAAAACTCATGAAAAAGGAAACTAGAACTAGAGTAAGCCATCCTAAATTGCAACAAAATATAATAACACATGGTGGATTTTATTCAAGAAACCAAAATGAGTCAAAATATTACTTTGAAAACAAAAATGGAAATAAAAGCTATCATTATCCCTATTTCTACTCTACCCTACATTGGCTCAACAAATGTTAGGTGAAGTCATAAATCCAATGTAACCACTTGATTACCTCAATGTCTATAGGAGTATTATAGGATGTCATAGGTATTCACAATTGAGGTATCATGTAATTGATTGAAATAATTGAAACATCACGAAGTAGATTCAAAACAACAAGTGATATTATACGTGTTGGTTTGAGGGAAATGTCGAGCAAAAGATGACTCCAATATTTTTTCTATAACATCATCAAAACTATTTGAGGAATGTTGGAGTGTTGAAGCAGGATCCATGGGTGAGTGATGCACCTACCCCTGAAGATTAACTTTTGATTATGGAGTATATTTAGGTGATAGTTCTTCTTGGATCATATTGATGTTTCATTTATCTTGCATGGTGATGGGTTGTCCATTAGTTTCCATTTGCCCATGGGAGTTTGAAATTTCTTTATGTTTTCCATGCCTAATTTGTGCATAGATATTAGTAATTCCAGATTGTGCAAGATCATTGAATGATACATTGATTCTCATACTCATTTCCAGAATAGAAATATAATCATCGAAAACAAGGTTATTGTGATCAAATTGTGTTTTAGTATGTTCCATAAATTTAGATTGCAAAGGATTTTCAAAGTTGTGGACCCTAGATGGACTATTATTATGAATGGTTCTTTGATTAATCAAAGGTTGTAAACATTTTTTCTCCTTTATCCCTTAGTATCTTATCATTGGAAGAAAAATGTAAAGATTCTACTACATGATAAGTTTATGCATTCTCATGTAAGCCATCATTATCAAACATATTTGTATAAAGGGAGTATAAATCTTTGAATTTTAAAAATGACTGGATTTCCTCAATAGGATATATTTCATAGACCAAAGAATATTCATTATCCTCTTGATATTCAGGGTAAATGAATGATGCAATTCCTAGAGGAATTTCACTGGTTTTTTCCCTTTTTGGGTCTAAGGGGTTTAGAGGTTTTGATGGAAATTTCTCTATTGTAGTGATAGAGTGTTGGGTAAAAATCATGGATCCTCCATCTTACCTTATCAAATCACGATTTTCATTGAAGGATATAATCTATATGTTTCCCAGTGCTATTTTTTCTTTAATCATAGAGGGGGGGATTTGTATTAAAATTAAAATGTGCCAAGAAGTGCATGAGCATTATAGCTGGTACAAAGCTTCAAAATTATAATACGAGTGAATGGATTTCTCATTCCAGGACCTTAAACACCATATTGATGCATATAGAATAATTTCAGAGTTACATGATGTCCAAAAATCTTGTTTGTGTATACCCTGTATAAAATCCCCAGAATGCATATACAATAATAGTTCATATGCTAGAGGAGAATAAATGATACTATTTGTATTTTATAACCCATGAATAGAACCTGGATTTGGGTTGTTCAAGTACCACAGAGGTGTTTGTTGCGTAGAACAAGATTTCATTTCCTAGATGCCACGTTCATTCCAAGGGGAGGAGCTAGGAGGAAGTTGAAGGAGGATATCTTCCAATTGAGAATGGAGAGCCTCACATTCATCCTTAATTTGTTGAATGCTTTGCCTCTACTGCATCAATACTTCTAAAATCATGATCATTTGAGATTATAATCTATTGAATTGTGATTGCATCGAATGGACTATAGTGCGTAGGTCAACAAACTCCTCCTCAATCATATCCATACGCTTTAAGTAGTGGCCAAGTGATCCCCTCGCCATTATTGAAAACATATGCAAAAAAGGATGATAAAACCAGAGAGAGATGATATAATAGCAACTAGAGGTGGATACCTCCAAGCCAAAATTTCCATAGTGCTCCATGGAGATATGCCTTAAGCGATAATTCACACAAGTGTAAGCTGATGATGAAAGATAGGAACCTAATATCAATTTCCACCAAGAACCATGATTACAGGTACATGATATTGCTTCCATGATGAGACTAGACATCCCACATGAGCCTAAAGGTAATGGAGAAAGCGGAATATAAGAGGGTGAGGTACTATTTTATTTAAAGTAGTTGAAGGGTGGTGAGTGGTTTGTACATGGAGCTGCAATCTTTGCATGTGGTGTCCTCATTTCTAATCGAGTGATGGTGATATGCCAAGTTTGTATTGCATCATAACTTTTAATACCATATGGGGGTCATGGTGGGGATAAAGGCCCCCCACCCTTTTTTTATCCTATTGGATTTTGGAGAGGACCATGGAATAGGAGAAAAAGAGAGGGTCTCATTAACCAATATGGTGCCAGGTGAATGTCTTATAGCTTGATTTGCAAAATGGTGCCTTCATGTTGTTTGATATGAAGAAATGGAAGAAGTCAATATTTCTAAAGGCCTTTATTTCCTGATGAGTTCTTAGAAATATGGATTTGAGTTGAGTGTTCTTTGGGAGTGTCTGAAGCCTTGCATGCATGATTATTGCTTTGGAGTCTCCTAGCATAATGAGAGTGTGAATGCCCCGAGAACTAGCTAAAGATAATCCATATAGAAGTGCATAAGTTTATTCCTGGTTATTAGATGCCACCCCAATACTCCACTCATAGGATAGTTATGTATTTCCTCTAGGGTCTCGAAGTACCCCACCTGCTCTTGCCACCATGGTTTCCCAGTGCTAAATTATGATTCAAATCTATAGCAGTTTCACAAATCAATTCTTCATTCAATATAGATTTGAAATCATATTTTGATACATTACCCTCTTGTTGTGCTCCAAAATCAAATAGAAAAGTATTAGATGTATGAAGGTAGGATTGTATGGTCTGTATGTTTGAAAATATTTCTTCAGGATAGGAGCTCACTGAATTTTCATTGTGCAAATCTGAATTGGAGCAAAGAGAAATAGTATTTAGTGGATCAGAGAACTTTTCATTTTTGAGATTTTCCCCTTCAAGGATAGAGAGAAGATGTGAAAACCAATCAAGAATTTATTGGTTTGAGGGTTTGTCACTTTCAGGAAATATATAGAAAATCTACATAAATTTATGGAAGTAATCATCCATAGGTTCATTTCCAAGCCTATGGATTTCCTCAAGCTCATTACAAAGTTCTTCATAATCGTAATTTACATGAGCGGTGATAAATATTTCCATGAATTGTTTCCAGCTGTGTATAAATCCCATTGGTAATTTAATATACCAGGATTTAATCCATCCTTCCAATGTGAGGATAAATAATCGATAAATTTCATTTCCTTGAACAATTTTAATATTATGTCATGTAATGTTAAATTGATTGAGATGCATGAATGCAGAGACATGCCCTTCACCATAAAATTTAGAATTTGAAAAGAGATTAAATATATTGACCAAGATGCCACCTGAGGGTCTTGGAAGACTCAAAGTTTTGTCCCATACAGAGATATGGAGAGGAGCCATGGGCTAATCAAAACAATTTATTCAAATGGATCCACATGGGTGGGATTTTCATTTGGTCATCCTTCTAGCACCAATTATGTTGACGCGGTCTATGTGACCTCGATCAACATTAGGGGTTTCCCCTAGTGAGAAGTCTCAATTAGACCTCACACTGTTTGGAATAGGGAACCCATCTAGATTATAGCCTGCCAACCAATACTAATTGGGGTTTAACAGTTGTGGCTCGATTCACCGATGATGGTTCCTAAGATAAAGAATAGAAAAAAACTAATCTAATATGCATGCATTTGGACAAAACTAAAGGTAAGAATAAAGTAAACACAAAACCACACATACTCCTATCAGTGGCCCAAGAAATATTTCACACGGAGCAAAGACAAGAGTATGGGTAAATAAATGCACACCCAGAATAGTCTAGCATTGAAACAATCATTTATAGTCCTATGTTCACAAATTCTGACAAATATTTCCTAAAGAACATAAATAAAAATGTAGCAACCACACAAAAGAATAGTTTATAATGTGAGATGCATTCTTACACAACTCTAGTGCTCAACTAAAGTAGAAAATCAATCCACATAAAGTGTAACACAAGAATCCAAGTTCTTCTTAAAATAGCTTGGAAAAAAGTCTTCTATTCATTAAAGTTCTAGTAGTAGTACATGAAATCTCCAAGAGCCAAAAGCCTTGAATTAGAGTAAAATTCCCCTATTATTGAAATTCATATTGACTATTGACCTTCCACGTTCTTGACTCTTGACCTTTTGTTTGCAAAAATTTTGTCCCTATCCTCTATGGAATGATGAGGTAACACTAACAATAGAAATTTTCATAATTCACTGTCTCCTACATCATGTACATTCACATTTCGAATTTGTATTTTAGTGCTTGTGGGACATAATGGGTTTTGTTCCCTAGTTCGCCTCACACAATGTGGTCAATAGTTTGGAAAGTATGGGTCTCTCTTTCCTCTATGCTTGGGACTTTCCTACCATGAGATATGTACTTCATCCTCTATCGTTTGAGCTCGATTATTTGTTGTTGATTGTTTCTCATGTGGCGGTATGTTATCCTTTGTTGTATATCACTTTTGCAAAGATAGTGTTGTGTACTAGTGAATCCTCCTTGTCATGATGTCTAGAATCCATGTTTCTATAGTCCTCTATTGCATACATTATGTATTTAGATTTTTGTGTATGATCATCTTTCATCATTGGTACTTGGATGTCATTTACCACGAAATACATGACTCGCAAATACACAAAACTCCAAAACATACTTTAAAAGGTGCATTTAAACATACATAATTCAATTGGTAGCTTAGTGAGAATTTCAAGTTTACTTCCTTGAGTTTGATCTCTGGTCCCTTTAATGGTAATTTCATGGACATCCCCATTGAAATGTTGTGTTATCGGGTTCCTGAGTTGTTGATAGTATACCAGTATTCAAACTTGAAAATATGGGACAAATGGTGAGGAATGTCCTGAAACCTATAACTGTGAAGTTTTATAGCTAGACGATACCTTTCCAATGGTATAAGGATCATGTGAAACGGATCCGAGTCAAAATTTATGGCAAAAAAAGTTGGGAGTTGGGTTTTTCCCAAAGCGTTGTTTTGCACCCCTGCCAATATTTGGGATAATACACCCTGAGTTTCTTGGCATGCCCACCAACACTTTAATCCTATTCCATAGTTCATAAATCTTAGTTGGAATCTCACCTTACACCTTACAGTTTATTCATCCATGCCTCAAGGAATTGGGCCTTAATCATCTTTTCATTCACCAGGGAACATATAAAAATGGAGTAGAGAACGATTTAAGGGGGATGACATGTATCGGTGTGTAAGTGAAATTCCTTGTATAGGGACTAGGAACACATTTTATTACGACACTCTAGGCAGAGAGGAGGACCATGAGATGCTGGGGGAGCACTAAAACATGGACGTTACGAGAGATATAATATTTTGAGGGAGCAACGAAACACTTAAGAGGAATGGAGCAAATGGTTCATGAGGGAAAATAATTAAAATAATTATTAAAATAAATAATAGGGGGCCCTCGCCACCTCATCTTTTTCTCATCTCATATGATACTTCAAAGTACCCCTCGTAAACCATTAACCTTATTACATTGCCTTAATACGATGTTGAGAGGAATGGGTCGACATGTACATTAATTAATGGTTAGGAGGTGGGGGTCAATTGGCTAAGCCCCCTTCCCCCCTTTCCACCTCACCTTTGTCTTTTATGACTTACACTTACCTTATTAGTCCCTGTCATAGGCATAGAGGGACTATAGCGATCGATAAAATGTTGACTACATATTAGTTTGTCCTTTGACCGGAAATATTTGTACAATACCTATTGTTGGAGCTATAGAATTCAAAGCATATATTTTTATATATTAAAAAGTAACATATATGTACTGATGTGATTGGCTAAGAGATTTGAGGTCTTATTGTCAGCTTCGCTATTCCCAATGCAGTGTATGGAAACATATCCAAACTTTTTTCTAGTAGACAGTATGTTTTAATCATATATTTTTCCTGTATATTGCTTGAAAGTCGATTAATGCTACCATTAGTTTGAATGTTTCTATTAGCATTTTCTGCTACCCGAATATATCTGTCAGTTTTGATATGTACTAAGCATATTGAAATGTTTTCATATCCAATCTTTGTATATTTCTTGAAATTTATTGACACTTATTCTGAGATGCCTCAATAGGCCTGACAGCGTAAATGTTTACATGACGCGACGTTCTCCAACACCCCTAATAGCTTAAATGTTTCCATACCACGAGGTGCTTAGACAACCTGAGAGTCTTAAATGTTTATGTAAATACAGTTCTCAGAGTACATGCCAGTTCAATAGCCATTTTATGTTTCATCCTTGTTCTGCAGTCATCCTTGTTCTGGTTCGGTGACTACTTCTTCTTTGTTGGTTTGTCAGGTGCTGCCATTGTATGTTTCATCCTCGTAATAGCTGAAGCTAGATATATTGTTTACTGATTCGGTGAGTGGTTCTTCTTCAGTGGTTTATCAGTTGTTTTTTTTTGTTGTTTCACTCGGGATTCGACCTGCGCTTCTGCATTTCATCGTTTCGGAGTAAGTTTCGATACCATAGTTTCATTTTGTATTCCTTGTTTGTTGTTCAGTGTTTGCAGTTTGCAAGTAAGAATGTTTGCTTATTTGTAGTCGCATGTTCCTTGTATGTTTCTGGTTCCTTTTCTACTTCAGCTACAATTTGGTAATCGTTGGAGATACATATGTTGTTCACTGGGTCAGTGGCTTTTGTTGGTTCATTGGTTCCTGGGTTGTTGGTTCTATTTGTTTGCCTAGGGTGTGTGCTTTGGGGCCCTGGGGGTGTAGTTCAGCCTCTTCGTGCTTTCTCACTGGTTTGGTCCTTGCTGGTTTCTTTTCTTTGATTTGGCCTTGCAGGGTTGGGGTGCAACAGTAGTGGTTGGATATTTTCTTTTTTATTTTTCTTTTTTTGGATTGTTATTGTTTTTTTAGGGCGATTTACGGTGTTCATCCCCTACACCCACCAATCAATCTACAATTGTGTTATTTTCCATTTTTGTAGAGGCCGCTATCTGTATTTATGTGAGATTTTCCTGGTGCTCAAGTCCTGCCATGAAAGAAAATAGTTGCATACAAAATTGTTGGAGGATTACATGTGAAGTTACAATATCCATTGTTTTTTTGTTGGGATAAAGAATATGTATGCAGCCTACATTTATAGAGCATGTATGGTCAGATGTGAGGATATGACATGAAATGTTATTTCTCCTCTACATAGACTGGTGTGCACATGATACAATTTGTGTTGTGCTTGAGATATGATATGTGCAACAAAGATTCTTCAAGATTATATTTTCATGTCTAGAAGCATGTCTGGGTAGTTTTCCATAGAAAACTGAGAACTTGTAACGTGGGCACAGCAGTCTGTGTAGAGGATAAATAACATGGTTAAAGGGAATATTTGGATGAATTTCTAGGGGAAAACAAATATTGTTTAGTTGTGGTCGTGCAATTGCGTGATATGTTATGCCTTGTAATATATTTTGGCCAGGGAAAAAAAAGCTAGACGTTTACACCCATGGATAGAGAAGAGAAAAGGTTCATGTTTCTACCTTTGTAAATTGTTCGATGAGTCAGTTTTGTTGTATATACACGTTGCTTGTTCTCTAGTGAATACCAGCTTCCATTGATGTACATTGAATTTTGTGGGTTCCCACATTGAAACAAACAGAGTAGCTGGAGAAAAGGAGGGAGTCTTGACTGCATTGACTGAAGAGGATATAGAAAGGTGCATGCTTGTATTGTTGTTTCATATTGCGTTGTTTTCTATTTCATTTATGGTCTGTATATGTGTTAAACTGGTTGCATTCCTTCCTACATGGTAAGTTATCTTGGTTACATACGTTCCTTCCTGCATACTAAGCTAGTTTATGTCCGTTGTGTTTGCGCTGCATTGCTGCATTTAAAGAAATAGAATAGTTGGACAGGACGAAGGACTCTTTGGCAGGTAAATAGACCTTTTTATTTTTCTTTTAGATGTCTATTTTCATACTAACTTGCCTTCGTCTCGATTGCATCTTCGGCGTTGTTTCCTTGGAAAAAACAGGTTGCTTGGACAGGGAGATGAATTCTTCTGTGCAACAGTAGAGGGTTATGTGGTACAATCTTCTAAAAGGTATACCAAGTGTGTCGGTAAATTAAATATACAAACCAGGAGGGAGCATATAATATTAGACTTGAAAATGATGAATTCGCAGTAATGGGCCTTTCTGTGCTCCCTGTTTCTACTTTTTCCATTTTCTATTATCCCTTTTGTTTTCTAATTCATCTGCTTAGTGTGGTTTCTAAAAATTCCCTCATGCGTCGTTTGGCGGACTAACGGACTAACATATATGGTCCTGCTTCTACCTTATTCCATAGCTACCCACTTTGTCGATTGTGGCTGCCAGGTTGGCAGGTTGAAGATTGCTCCCCTGGATTTTGGGGGTCCTCGATATACACATTGGCCATGGTGACCCGCAGTTACTCCCTGTTTACTGTTAAACATTTGTCCAATTAAAAAATTAAGATGCATACAGTTTTACAGTTATTTGGTCCTTCTGATGGACAATATACAATGCATTTATTTTTTTACTCCTAATGTTCATCTGCACATTCTTGATCAGAAAAAGTTGGACTAGTGAGATGGCCATGAGCATTGAGTCATCCCAAACATCAGCAGACCGACAAGGCCAAAGGTAAATATGCATACGCTGTGCTCTTACTATGTTTACTGAAAACATTTCGTGGGCTATATATTCATCTATGGCATGGCGAATATAATGATTCCATTTGCAATACATGGTTTCCAGCTCGCAAGAAGTATCAACAAGTACAAGAGAAATGTCGAACGTGTTGCATGTTCCGCAGACCAAGAGGTGTGGTTGCGAAACTGTGGCTCCATCATTCATCAATACTATTCGTGTACTTGTAGAACACTACCATGCACTTTAGTTTTCCTGTTCAAAAAAATGTCATCAGGTCTAGAGTTGTGACATCCAAAGTACTGTCAATAGAGGGCTTGAACAACCACCAAACTGGACAAATGTTCGTCGGGGACATAATGGTTGTCTATACCACCTACTTGGATAAGGCAAACAAAAGTAGATCCATTATGTGTGTTGATATGACAGAAAAGGACGCCATGATGACAGTCACACTCACTGCTCCTCCACAACTTGTCTAGAAACATGCAGAAAAGATATTGATGCGTAGTGGGATATCCATTACAAATTTTAATGTATTGCCCAAAACAGTATATGATCGTGGTGATTGCAATCGAATTATTTTTCTCAACGAAACAAGTATTGTGGAAAAAATTCCTACTATTTTTTCAGAATATCGCTTCCTCCTGGACTCGACTATCAGGCAGCTTGCACAGAGCACTAATATTTACCCAATCGGAATGATTGGGGCTGCTGTGACACTGGTGAGAAAATTTGGGTCGTAACACATTCTCCATATAAAGGATGGGCAGTCAAACAGCGACAAGGAAATGGTACCTCTTTTCATATTCAGTTTTGTTCTTAAATTTCGCGTCTTCATATATGTGGGATAAGTAAAAAAAATATTGCACTGTTCCATGTTGCAGCTAAAATTGTTCGATACGTATTCATATTTGTTTTCGTCAATGGAACAACAATTGCATAGAGGGCATATTCCACTTATGTTGTTCAAAAATATAACAAAGAAGAAGGATGCTAGAGAAAGGATCTTTCGGACAACCGAGGAAACGTTTGTAACAGAGTTGCGAGCAGATATAGTAGAGGATATGGAGAAACTTGTTGGCTCTACAATTGTTGTGCATATACATCCACAAAATCATCCTCACTTTGCTTATAGAAATAGCCTTCAAAAAATTTCTGCACCTGTTTACTTTTTCTTTTTTGTTTTACAGGGGAGGGGGGGATACAGTTGTGTATTATATTGTGCAATGTATTAATCCCTTTGCTCGCGTTGCTAGGTTGAAGGTATTTTAGTTGCAGCCAATGTGTACCCGACCCCCTTTGAGCCTGTATGTGCAAAATTCCATTACACTGCTTCTGCTTCCTCTTTGATAAGTGATGATACGATTGATTGTCTACGATGTGATGAAAAATGTCCATATATTTATCGACATTGCGTCAATGGTGTTATCCAAACCATTGGAAACACAACTGTGCAGTGTTCGGTTAGGCAGCCTCTGTTACAAAATGTGCTTCCTGAATTGGCGGAGTTGTCATATGAAATGTATTTACACAAAAAGGAAAGCAGTGTCTATATGCTGCGGCAACTTCGAATACAGAGAAAATTCACCTTAAATGAGGACAATGCAATTTTTCATATCGGCTGAAGAAGGGCAAAAAAAAAATTAAATCAAACTTTGGGAGGAAACGAAAATACCTCATGTCTCTCTGTAATATTTGTTCAACATCCAAATGAATGTTCATTTCAAGAGAAAAGGAATGCACTGATGTCTTTCCTTTGTATATCAAATTGTTTGGTGCAAAGGTCGATGGTTTCTGCTCAATGGAACCTTCTAGGAACTTTCTTCTAGGTTGTTTAAACTATGGTTGGTTCTTGGTTATCTGGTTTGTCTGTCAATTTGTATATCGTGGAACTCCAGCTCTTCTTTGGAGGACAGGGAACAATATAGTTGATTTTTTTTGTCCAGGTGGCACGTAGATCCGCCTGATAATTTCTATGGCGTTGTGACGCAAATGTACTATATGACTTGTTTTGGCAAATTTCCTTGATTGATGAACTTGGTCAAATTATTGTTGTGAAATAATTTGAAATCAGCGAATATATAGTGTGCCGAGTGCAATTGTCCTATCATACCAACAAGAGGCTCTTAAAATTCAAATTGATCGTTGTTTTCGCAATTTTTTCTTATTCGATGAACTTGGTAAAATTAATATCGTGGAATAATTTGAAATCAATGAATATATACTATGTGGAGTGCAATTGTGCTATCATATGAAAAAGAGGGCCTTAAACTTCAAATTGGTCCTTGTTATTCTTGCGGTGATAGAATTTTACTAAAAAATTATTGTGTTTTCTTCATTTTTTAAAAAATAAGCGATTTAACATTCTTTAATAATTTAATGTAGTTCACTTGTACAATAACAATAGTTAATAATAATATTTTAGTATCTAAAAATAATGTTTTTAGCTGAAGTTAGATAGGATGAGCATTGCTAAACAATTGCAATCTTGAACCCGCCAAACATGGAATCCGCAAGTCCACCTGTCAATTTGTATATCGCGGAAGTCTGGGTGGTATTTGCAGGACACCGAACAAAAGAGGTTCAAATTTCAGCCCGCCAGGCCGAGAACCTGCGATCCAAAAAGTGCCCAAGTATGGAACGGCGGATCCACATATGCTCTTTAAAATCTCTTGTCCATACTTTCTAAAAGTACATGTTTTCTATGTATTGCTCGTTTGTCAGAAAAAATTTATATTAGTCGCCCAACCAGATTGTACAAACTTTCTCGTTTAATTAAATTTTGCAATAGCAAAAATTACTATTAATAATTTGGTGTTGAAAATCGTATTTTTAGACATGTTAGATAGTTGATAGGGATTAGTATCTATAAACAATGGCCTCAAGTCCATCTGTCAATATGTATATCGTGGAACTCCGAGGGCTATTCAGAGGACAAGGAACAATGAAAACTACACTATTGAGCGACACAGCCCACAGGTCCATTTGTCAATTTGTAAATCGTGGAGATGTTCCTAGTGTTTGTATAGCGCGGAACAATAGAGGCCCAATTTTCAGCCCACGAGCCCCACAGACCCGATCAAAAAGAATCGCTAGATATAAAATCCATACCGGATCACTACGGGACAATAAAACTGCAATGTTCAGCCAACCAGCCCGAGTCCACCTGTCCACTTGTATATCATGGAAGTCTGGGTGCTATTTGTAGGAGACAGAACAATGGAGACTCTATTGTCGGCTCGCCAGGACACGAACCAAAAACTGCCTAGGTATGGAATGATGGATCCGCATATGATGTATAAAATCTCATTCCATAGTTTATATAGAGACAATGTCCACAAGTTCATGTGTCAACTTGTATACCGCAGAAGTCTAGGTGTTAGTTGTAGCACACGGAACAATAGATACTTAATTTTCAGCCTGCCAAGTCTCGAACCTGCGATCCAAAAAGTGCCCAAGTATGGAATGAAGGATCCGCATATGTTCTAGAACAATGTTTTTGTACAGCGCGAAACAATAGATGCCCAATTTTCAGTCTGCCAGCCCCAGAGTTCCCGATCAAAAAAAATCGCTAAATATGGAATTCATACGGGATCTCCACATATGTTGTATAAAATCCCATTCCATACTTTATTTAGAGACTATGTCCACAAGTACGTGTGTCAATTTGTATATCGCAGAAGTCTAGGTGCTAGTTGTGGGACATGTAACAGTAGATACTTAATTAAAGCCTGCCAAGTCGCAAACCCGCGATCCAAAAAGTGTCGAAGTATGGAATGAGGGATCTGCATATGTTCTAGAAAAATGTGTTTGTAAAGCGCAGGACAATAGACACCCAATTTCCAGCTCCCCAGCCGCAAATCCCTCGATAAAAAAAAATGCTAAATTTGAAATTCATACGGGACCGCTACAGGACAATAAAAGTGCAATGTTCAGTCAGCCAGCCTGATTCCACCAATAAATTTGTATATCATGGAAGTCATGGTGCTATTTGTAGGAGATGGAACAATAGAGACTCTATTTTTGGCACGCCAACCCACGAACCCATGATCCAAACCCTGCCTAAGTATGGAATGACAGATCTGCATATGCTGTATAAAATCTCATTCCATACTTTATATAGAGACTATGTCCAAAATTCCGCATGTCAATTTGTATATCTTGGAAGTCTAGGTGTTATTTGTAGGAAACGGAACAATAGATACCTAATTTTCAGTCCACTAGGTCCCGAACCCGCGATCCAAAAAGTTCTCAAGTATGGAATGAGGGATCCTTATATGTTCTAAAACACTATCAATTTGTATATCACGGAAGTCTGGGTGCTATTTGTAGGAGACGAAACAATAAAGACTTTATTTTCGGCCCGCCAGGCCACGAGCCCGCGATCCAAAAATGCCTAAGTATGGAATGAGGGATCAGCATATGCTGTATAAAATCTCATTCCATACTTTATATAGACTATGTGAAAAATTCTGCGTGTGAATTTGTATATCACGGAAGTGTAGGTGCTATTTGTAGGACACGGAAGTCTAGGTGGTATTTGTAGGACACAGAACAATAGATACTTAATTTTCAGCCCACCAGGTCGCGAACCCGCGATCCAAAAAGTACCCAAGTATGGAATAAGGGATCCGCATATGTTCTAGAACACTATCAATTTGTATATCGTGGAAGTATGGGTGCTATTTGTAGGAGATGGAACAATAGAGACTCTCTTTTCGGCCCGCCAAACCGCGAGCCCGCGATCCAAAAATTGCCTAAGTATGGAATGAGGGATCCACATATGCTGTATAAAATCTCATTCCATACTTTATATAGAAACTGTCCACAAGTTCATGTGTGAATTTGTATATCGCGGAACTGTAGGTTCTATTTGTAGGACACGGAACAATAGATACTTAATTTTCAGCCCACCAGTCCGTGAACCCGTGATCAAATGAAATGTTCAGCCAAGCAACCCATAGGTCATCCTGTCAATTTGTATACCGCGGAAATCTGGGTGCTATTTGTAGGACAGGGAACAATAGAGACTATTTTTTCAGCCCGCGAGGCCACCAACTCACGATCAAAAAACTACCTAAGTATGGAATGACTCTTTTTTATATGGTTCGTTTGTCAAAATACTTTTATATCACTCGGCCGACCAGATTGTGCAAACTTTCTCGTCTAATTAAATTCTACAATATAAATATTTAACAGTAATAATTTAGCACAGGTCAGGTTCTAAATTTGTATATCGCGGAATTGTCACTGCTATTTATAGAGCACGGAATAATAGATGCCCAATTTTTTTCCCGCTGGACCGAGAACCCCCGATCCAAAAAAGTGGCTAATTATGGAATTAATACGGAATCGCTAAGGACAAAAAAAACTGCAATGTTGAACCAACCAACCCATAAGTCCACCTGTCAATTTGTATATCAAAAAAGTGTAGGTGCTATTTGTAGGACACGAAACAATAGAGGCTCAATTTTTAGCCCGCCAGGCCGAGAACCATCGGTCATTCACATGCCCTGGGTATATCTTCACCCGACCGCTTTTCATACTTTGGTATT
>JASDQU010507014.1:0-10469 GCA_032191745.1 Picea mariana
CCGGCTGCCATGTCAGTCTTGGAAGTCCTCCAGACTTGTCCTACTCAGCGGAAATCACTACTTTCCGCCTTGGGGGCAGTCGACCCTACCGATACTTGACTCATCACCTTTGATCTTGATAGCAGAGAACCCCATCTTCCCGCCTTGATCGCTTTTCAAATACCAGTGAAAATACAAAACATCACAGTTCATTGGTGTATCATCGATGAAGGTGCATCTACATGCATTATGTCCAAAACAGTATGGCAGAAACTTGGTTCCCTAGAACTCATACCCTCTGCCATCACATTACGAGCTTATGACGGACGACCATCCTCTCCTGAAGGGCTCTTTCAAAATGTCCCCGTTGAACTCGGGGGAAAGACTATTCTCATCGATATCGAAGTTATCGACGCCTCGCTCGATTATAATATCCTGTTCGGTCGTAGTTACATGTACACTATGAAGGCAGTGGCATCTTTCGTCTTTCAGACAATGATGTTCCCCCACAATGGGAATATCGTGACTATCGACCAAGTCTCACATTATGAGCCTAACCCATCTGCCAACCTCGATAACATTCTTCTTCTCATCCACACAAACTAAGACACATATCCACTCGTTGAGATGGGTCCTAGGATTTTTAAAGATCCATCCTTGTTATGGACATACCATGGAGCACCACCACTCCTTCATCCTGCTAATCAAGTATGCGTCATATCATCTAACAGAACTCACACAGAGGATACCCTTCCTCCTACAGAGGCTTCTGTCACATCTGTCGTCCCAGTCGTCACAGAAACCCCTCCCCAAAACCCCCCTGGACACTCGTCGACCCCTTCAGTCCACGATTCCACCTCTCCCCAAGGACATAGTCTAGTTTGGGAGATAGTTCCCCAACCCCTCACCCAAATTCCCTTCTTTTACCCTCCACCCAGTATAGAAGCCTTTCAGGTAGTCGCAATGCTCACACTACCTAATATGGTGTTAGCAATCCCAGTGTGATATTTACACCCACCTGAGATGGTCCCTCGACCATCCCTTCCCCCACAGGAAGGAATCCCCATGACGATTCCCATCCTTACACCCACCAGCCCCCCACTCACTAACCCCCCTGCTACAGCTGGGGGCAGGAGAAAGAAGAAGGAGCCCACCACTCCACTTCCTCCACACATCCCACCGCCTTGCACACTATGTGAGAAAGAGGGTCACCAAACCAACAAATGTCCATCACTACCTGAATTACGGAATTTGGTCCCACTCAATCAAACTCCCCCACCACCCACCACTACTGTTAGTCCCACCACTACCACCCCCCCTTCCAGTAGTAAAGGGTTGAGTACCAAATACGCTTGTGCTATCTGTTCAGAGTACGACCATTATACCCATCATTTCCCAGCCCTGCCACGCTTCCGGCAGACATTAGCCGTCGTATGCCAGAACTTCCAGAACAATCCTAGCCCTGCTACGTCCTCCTCAACAAATATCACTGACATTCGTTATGTCACCACTTCAGTCAATGAACGTATGAGCCACCCTTTCTCTCTCTGCGATTCATTAGCTCATTTTACATACCAGTGTCCTATGATTCTTGAATACAAGCAGCGTCAATTGGCCCTACTTCACTGACCCGCAGAGGCAATAATTGACATTACCTCATCACTAGAGGATCTTCATGTCATTTCTCCCAAACCTGAGGCACTCCCAACACCTCTGTGGTTCTTAGATGATGTATTTGAGGATTTACCCCCCAACCCTCCCAACTCTCCCACTCATTTCCCTACGGACACTCTCCACCCAACCACCATGGGTACCCCTCAGTACTTCAATATACGGTTTATGTCAAGTGAACCCTCACCATCTCCTAGCATGGTTCCCCCTGCTTCTTCATCAGGGGGCAACCACACTGTCACCGAGATCGCTCCTCATGACCCCTTGTATTCCCGGCGATTCCAATACGACGAAGAAATACTCAAAGAGTTAAATCACCTGGACTCTCCCTGGGATGCTCTACACCACCGCGCACTCTTCTCTCCACAGGTGGCCTCTAGGCCTCCTAACCAAAACCCTACTTACGTGGTTGAAACCAAGGATTTTATCCCATCAGGGCCTATCGATTGGTTCAATAATCCCATTCCTGCTCCTGATGCATTTGAAGAAGGCAATGTGGCCAACATTTCCCCCACCATCAAAATCGACATTTCCATTAAACATGGCATCGTCGAAGAAATCACCATTGGAGTTTCTTGCAGTCCTCAGGAAATCGCCGCATATAAAGCCCTCTTCCAGGAATATAGGGATATTTTTGCCTGGTCATACACGGAAATGCCTGGCCTCGATCCCTCTATTGTCGAACATCGCATCGACACTTGGCCTGACATCACACCAGTTCGCCAGAAACAACGACCGCTACACCCATCCAAATCTGCGGCTATCAAAGCCAAAATTGACAAATTACGCGTTGTCAGGTTTATTTACCCCATCACTTATATTTCATGGGTTTCCAACCCTGTACCCGTCGACAAAAAATAGGGCACTATCCGTGTTTGCACAGACTTTCGCGATCTCAATAACGCATGTCCCAAAGACAACTTTCCAACCCCTTTCATCGATCAAATTATCGACGACTGCGCCGACCACGAGGCTCTCTCCTTTATGGACGAATTCTCTGGCTATAACCAAATTCAAATCCACCCAGCCGTTCAGTATAAAACCGCATTCACTACCCCGTGGGGTACCTTTTCATATCGTGTCATGCCTTTCAGCTTAAAGAATGTCGGGGCAAATTTCCAGTGGGCGATGACATACATCTTCCACGATCTGGCTAAAATCATCCTCACCTACCTGGACGACCTCACAGCTCGATCCAAGAAATGCACCAGCATCTCGATGATTTACGAATCATCTTTCAGCGGTGTCGTCAGTACAACATCCACTTGAATCCTCTCAAGTGTGTGTTCTGTGTCACCGCAGGGCGCCTCCTCAGCTTTATTGTTTCCCAAAGCAGTATTACCGTGGACCCCCTCAAAGTCCAAGCTATCACCGAAATTCCACCTCCCCGGAATTTATGGCAACTTCAGAGTCTTCAAGGCAAAGCTAACTTTCTTCGACGCTTTGTCCCAGATTATGCCATACACGCACATGGTTTCCTTCGCTTACTACGTCACGACATCCCATTTCACTGGGATGACCACGCCCAAGAGTCATTAGACGATCTTAAAACAACACTTTCAAATGAACCTTTAATTAGTGCACCTGATTATAATTGCGACTATATCCTCTACGTATCAGCATCAACTGTATCAGTAGCAGGCGTCCTCGTCCAGCTCGGAGATGATAATTGTGAACATGCCATTTATTACGTTAGTAAAAACCTCTTAGGGCCACCCTTGAAGTATAAACACGAAGAGAAACTTGCTCTTGCAGTTGTCCTCACAGTCCAGAAACTGCGCCATTACACTCTGCTTCGCACCACAAAGGTCGTCACAGACTCCAACTCTATGCAGTACTTGCTCAGCCATCGGCAAGTTAATGGAAAATTCGCTCGATGGATCGTTATCCTTCAGGAGTACGACCTCGAGTTCTCAACACCTAAGAGTAAGAAGGCCCTTGTTCTCGCTGAACTTGTCACGGCCCTCCCCTCGGACACCACCAATGCCCCTGTCAACATCGACTTTCCAGACGAACATCTCTTTTACATCACTTCGGATGATCCTTAGTACGACGACCTTCTCGTCTACCTCCGAACTCAAAAGTTCAGTAACCACCTTTCACGAGATGATCGTCGATGTATTCGCCATCAGGCCCTCCGCTACCTTCTCATCGGAGACATCCTATACCGGCGGGGCGTCGACACCATTCTTCGTCAATGCCTGACTATCGACGAGGCCGACCGAGTCTTAAACGACTGTCACAGCGGCGCATGTGGGGGCCATCTTTCGGGTATATCCACTGCTCAAAAAATTATCCGAGCCGATTACTTTTGGCCTACCTTGTTTCATGATTGCATTCATGTCATGAAACGATGTGAGCAATGTCAGCTCTACACCAACAAAGCCCGAGCTCCCCCCGTTCTTCTTCACCCTGTCATTGTTGTCGGCCCTTTTTGTAAATGGGGCATCGACTTCATGGCTTGTAATCCCCCATCCAGCAATGGCCACAAATACATCGTTGTCGCCGTTGACTACTTCACCAAATGGACCAAAGCTATGCCCACTTTCAACAACACCGCTGACACTGCAGTGCGTTTTTTCTTTAACCACGTCATATCCCGTTTTGGCGTACCCCTCCAACTCGTTTCCGACCATGGGAAACACTTCGAGAATGAGATCTTCGTCGAACTCTCATCTCGGTTAGGCTTCTCTCACGAGTTTGCCTCACCATATTACCCCCAGTCAAATGGACAGGTTGAGACAGTTAACAAAGTCCTCAAGACCATGTTACAGCGCACGGTTAATAAACATAAAACCAATTGGCATCATATGTTATTTTCTACACTATGGGCTTACCGAACGGCTGTGAAAATCGCTACTGGTTTCACACCATTTCATTTAGTCCATGGGATCGAGGCAACTCTTCTAATCGAGTGCGAAATTCCCACCTTACGCACCGCAATTGAGCTATTACCTGACACTGCTCCAATGGAGCAGCGCTTGCTGAACTTGGACTCTCTGGATGAAGATCATCAATCTTCCTTACAGAACAACGAGGCAGCTAAAAAACGATCCAATGCTACCTTTGATTGCCATGTCAACCTTCGATCATTCCGCGAAGGCGACCTCGTGTTGGCTTACGATATCGCTCATGATACCTTCGGCCATGGAAAATTCGAATCACTCTAGCATGGCCCATACATCATTCAACATTGCCTCACCAAAGGCGCATATATCCTGGCCTCTCTCGAAGATCTCTCTCTCAAAGAACTCGTCAACGGGTTGTATCTCAAGAAATTTTATGCTTAAAAGTAGTCATTCTACTTTAGGTTATTTCTTTTCTAGCGTTTTTAATCTTTTTTCTCCTTCCCTCACGTCTAAACTATCCTTTGTGCTATTGACATATGCTTCCTCCACCAGCCTACCACATCGGTTACGCTGACGGCGCCAGCCGTTGGACACAAAATCTCGCTTCGGCTGTTTGGGCTCTCTACACCCCCTCACATGACATGCTCCATTCAAGCGGCATATGTTTGGGGCCAACAACCAACAACCAAGTTGAATACACTACTGTCATTGGCTCCTGGCCGACGCCCAGCATCATCATATTCGTCACCTTAGCGTCTTCATCGACTCTCAACTAGTTGTTCTCTAGCTCAACAATGTGTACCGCATACGCGATTCGTGCCTCTTTCGCAAATACCTGCAGGTTAGGATGTTATCTTGACATTTTGACTCCATTACATTTACACATATTCCAAGACAATTGAATCAATTAACAGATCACATAGCTAACATGGTGTTAGATTGGCATATATCACATCAAGCTACACATACATAAACATCTCACAAATACTGTCACAACATATATATAGAATAGACATCATCAACTCATCAGCAAAAAAAAAAAACATGTAGACACCATATTAATCTCAAAATATGTATACTCATGTATATATAAAAGCCCATCAGGCCATCCGAATGTTTACATATAAAAATACATGTATCCGCAGGCCAATGCAGCACCTCGGTACAAAAAATGGGCTCACCAGCCTATATACAACAACAAAAAAGATATACATCATGCACCACTCATGGTGCCTCTATAGCGCCACCACCTGCTCCTCCCTCAGGCAGTAGTGGCCCACCACCACCTACCCCAGGCGGTGGTGGTCCACCCACAGGACCCTCCTGCCCCGGCGGCAGGCGTCCACTCGTCATAGCAGCAACCACTGCTACTCGTCGCACTATGGACCGCCATGGTGGCGGTACCCCCACACACTGCTTCAGGAAACTCTCATCCTGGATACGCGACCACATGCCCTCCGGCACATCCTGCAAAACCGTCTCCAGACAACGACGTATATCATCAAAATCCACTCTGGCCGCTGCCTGAGGAGCGTGTGATGGCCCCGCACCAGGGTCATCGAACCGACGCCTCCTCGCTGCCCTCTCTGGCTCAGTTGGTCGCCCCGCGGCATCCTCCCGCCAACGTCTCTCTCCCTGCGGTAGTCTCTCCGGCTCTCGACGAGCCAACGCTCTCTGCATCTCCACCTCACGCCCGCGAGGTGCCACATTTTCACATGCAAAAAAACAACAGATAGTATCAGCATCTATATCATATACATATGGACTGATATCTCAAAAAACAAAATAAACCAAAACATGCACACCAATACTAAACATACCTCGATGATCAAACACCTCCCCTAGAGGTAGCACCATGTCCGGGTCACCCCGGAAGTCCACCCCAGCATAGGGGTACCGAAGTATCACCCACGGCATCTATCGCCATACCTATGCCCCCTCTGCCGAAAATAAGTGGCCACCTTCGCCACCACCATGACGAAGCAAAACTGTCGACCACCACCTCAACCGTCGCTCTCGCGCCCCCGACATCTCCAGTAGAATCCTCGGGCACAACATCGGCACCCTCTCTAAAAACCAGGCCACTAGGATGGACCCAAAAGCAAACTCCCCCACACCAGTGGAATGACAGTGGTCCAACTGTGCCACCATCCTCGCATGCAGCGTCAGCCCCCAAGCGAACCGCTCACCGACCAACACTCTCTCCGGCACCAAAAGCTGGCCACCACTAATCCGCTTGGTCGCCAGTGACCCATATACCCACACAATCATCGTTGCTATATAGCGATGCGCCAGGGAATCTATCACCGCTATACTCACCACCGTCCCAGACATAAAGTCCCGACCTGAACAATATCTTTGGCCAATATCGGCAAGCAAAGTAGTCCTAGGCAACACCGGCTCCGCCGGTAGGGGCATTCCCCGAAAGGGGAGCCCAGTCAAGAAATATATATCCTCCACCGCAGTGAAGGGGATCTGCTCTCCTCGTACGAGGAAGCAGTGCAGCTCCGGACTCCACATCTGGATCAGGAACTGTAATAGATACTCTTGTGCCCGTATCAACGGGCACTCAAAGAACTTTAGCAACCCACAGGTTGCCAAAGTCGCACGCACACCGGGCCCCTCAATGGCCACGACGTCTCGCAACTGGGCCTAGTCTCGCTCTCGCCACCGCACTGGCATCGTCACCACCGTACACCTACAGACAACACAGAGCCCTATATCATCTCATGCAACCATCAATAGCATCAAAAAGACTCATTTTTTACACTTCAACCTTGCCTCCTAGGTGCGGTTTTGTTACCCACACGCGCGCACACATGCACGCCTGTTCACTACACAGGTGTGCACACATGCGCACCTGTGCACTACACAGGTGCGCATCAGTGCGCACCTATTTTCTCATAGGCGCGCCCCTATGCGCGCATGTTCACCATACAAGCATGCACAGGTGCGCGCCTGTCAAACCCACAGACGTGCACTGGTGCGCGCCTATTCAACTCACAGGTGCACCCTTCGAGCGCGCTTTAAATCCCCTCTACCGTGCCCCCATGTGCGTATATCCGGTGGGCAGGCGCGCACGTATGCGTGCCTATCACTAGGTCGCCTGCGCATGTGGGGCCCATACCCCCTAAATACCTCTGTACGACCCTCCGTACAACCCCTACCCAAAAATTGAAAACCTATTTCTATGCAGGATGATCAGACCACTAACCTGATACTCGCAGATCCTCAATCATTTTCCTCGTCCTCCTCGAATGTCCCAATCTCCTCTGAAAACTGCTCGTCCAGTCACTATTGCAGCAGGTACAAATGAGGTGGCAATGTGGGCCCTACAACTATATATAAGCCTTTTGTCAAAATTCCACTCACCATTCCGGGAGCCCACGGTGTCCATTTTTCAATCTGTCTTCAGCCACGGGATCAACATCCCATCACCTACATCACAACAGTCCCTGGGTCACTTTTCATCCTGAGCCCCCGGGGTGCCTTTTTTTCATATCATGGTTAGGTACGCACGTGCATAGTCACATTTATCAAATACATGCTCATATCTTTGATTCTCTTCAGAGATTGTTCACTTTGGGTATTTGGTTTTCATGTGTGCAGGTACTTGTTCATCATCCATCGACACAACCCCTTCAGGTATATACTCAGCACTGGCATGTAGTCTTTCCCATTGTATTGCACTTTCATTTCCAGTCACACCCTCTGATGTTTACCTCTAGGATCCCCATTCCCGGCTCTGCAGTACCCACACCTCCATTTTGCATCTTCGGTACTGTTACCCGGTAGCATTCTTACCCACATGAGTTGTCCCAGTCATAGCACCTTTTGACACTTTTGACACTCATGCTGTTCTTCATTACCCTTTAGGGATGGGAGTCTCGATAGTCTTTCATCATGTCGCAAATCAACCACATACTCCTTCTCCTCATTTTGCTAGCTTCCCCACACGGACTCCCAGATTATCTCTTTACGGTTCTATTTTTTACCTGCACCTCCGCAGTATCATGAACCCTCCATTTCATCCACAATCAGTTTGCCCATCTGCGAACCTACCTTCATTTCACCTACCTCATACAGAAACTCACCAATGGGGCCCCCACCCTTCATCAGTTTTCCAAGAAAATTATGCCCTCCATGGGCCACCCATATCACACTGGGGCACCCGTTTCTGTATTTGTACATTTCTCCCCAAATTATTCGTTATTTATTGTACAAACACCTTTATTTCCAGTCATTATATTATCTTTTTTGTCGTCAGCTTTGGCGACCTGCTTCCCTCCTTTTGGCCAAACGCAACCCATGTCACCCTTAGTTGGAGCATTATTTATCATCTACCCTTGCCGGCATCGTCCATATCTTCATAGTACCCCACAGGTCACTTACCTCTACCCTTTGAATTTGTTCACCTTGTCCCGCCTCTGGCACAACTTATCACCGATCTTGTCATCCCCCTGACACTCGACCTCGTTACACGGTTACGACCACTTTTTATCTCATACATCCTCCAACCAAGGGCAGTCTTGAGTCTTCCCACTTCTTGACTTCGTCCATGTACCTCTGCCACTTCCTCACCTCAGTAGATTTTCCGAAGCCCTTTGCTTCTGGGAGTCACGTTCCCCTTTTGTCGACATCAGCACAATTTTTCAGAAGGGTGACAGTATCTTGATTATCATTATCTATTCAATGAGAGATCTCGGATGGCACAGGGTGAAACACCATTGCTCCCTGTTGTCGTTGACCCCCATAACATTCGACGCCAACACTTTCTCGTGTTACGGTGGGTCTTACTTTGCAACTATTGCAGTTATTTCTCTCATTTGCCGAAGACCTCTGAACTTGACTGGGCTATCAATACCCACATAATCGATGCTACTTATTACAGTGATCACTGCCTACGGTTCAGAGTATGCTCATTTGCAGAATTGTCTGTTGCCTTTATCACAATCGCCCCCGAGGGCGCTGCAGTTGTCTACACCAACGCTTCCATCATCTTTTTCAGAGTTACATGACACGAGCATGGGGCATGCCCGCCTCGTTTGTACACAGTTTATATTTTACACACCTTATGGAAGGTCGGGTCTTACCAGTTCCTTTTTCCCTCCAACGGATCGCTCTGGACAATCACACTATTACTCTCTCTTACAACAACATTCTCAGTAGAAGAAACATTGATGGATTTCGGCTATACGTCTGCTCCTAACCTCACCCATCAGGGGGCATCTGTTATCACTGAAATTTCGTCCGCACATGGTTACAAGAACTCAACATCGTCAAACAGTAATGAAGTCATTCATGGACCTAAATTAATACCACAGCATTCAAAAGGGTCAAAAACTATACAAAGTAGTGAAAAATTGAAGAGCGCTTTGTAGACATTGGGTGTGCGCGCACATACGCGGAACAAAAACGTATAAAGCACGCATAGGCGCACGATGCACGACTGTTAGTGAAAAAATCCGCGCACCTGCTAAACGACGCATTTATTGAAGTGGTCGACCTCCCAACCACTTATGGTTCAACTCCCAAGCCGATTTGACCCTCAAATCTGGCCTAGATCCGAATGGTGGGCTAGTCAAAGACCTAAGAATGCCCTAAATAGCCTATTTTCACACTACAAAGCAGTTAAACAAAAGCCCAAAGCAATGCTATAAAAATCCATGAATGCACCTCATTTTCTCAAGGAATTCAAAGTAATGTTATGTTGCCTATATTGTTTTAAGGACTCCATCTTTAACAAGAACACATTGGCACCATTTCATTGAGCAATCCACCTCTCCATTGAGTGAATTTGCAAAGAGTTCTTTCACCACTATTCTCATTTTCTTTGTTGTAAGGAGAGCAAGCTTGTGAGGGTCCAAGAGCCTTCCCTTGGAGGAAGAAGGGACTCATAGTCCCCTTTCTTCTTGGTGCTTTGATTTCATCAATAAGATCAGCCTCTAACATTGGTGACATGGGTCTTTT
>JASDQU010507014.1:10519-29685 GCA_032191745.1 Picea mariana
CTCCATTTTGCATCTTTGGTACTGTTACCCGGTAGCATTCTTACCCACATGAGTTGTCCCATTTATAGCACCTTTTGGCACTTTTGACACTCATGCTGTTCTTCATTACCCTTTAGGGATGGGAGTCTCGATAGTCTTTCATCATGTCGCGAATCAACCACATACTCCTCCTCATTTTGCTAGCTTTCCCACATGGAATCCCAGATTATCTCTTTACGGTTCTATTTTTTACCTGCATCACCGCAGTATCATGAACCCTCCATTTCATCCACAATCAGTTTGCCCCTCTACGAACCTACCTTCATTTCACCTACCTCATACAGAAACTCACCAATGGGGCCCCCACCCTTCATCAGTTTTCCAAGCAAATTATGCCCTTCATGGGACACCCATATCACACTGGGGAACTCGTTTCTATATTTGTACATTTCTCCCCAAAATTATTCATTATTTATTGTACAAACGCCTTTATTTCCAGTCATTACAGTCTCTTTTTTATCGTCACCTTTGGCGACTTGCTTCCGTCCTTTGGGCCACACGCAACCCATGTCACCCTTGGTTGGAGCATTACTTATCATCTACCCTTGCCGGCATCGTCCATATCTTCAAAACACCCCACAGGTCACTTACCTCTACCCTCTGAATTTGTTCACCTTGTCTCGCCTCTGGCACAACTTATCACCGGTCTTGTCATCCCCCTGACACTCGACCTCGTTACACAGTTGTGGCCACTTTTTATCTCATACATCCTTCAACCAAGGGTAGTCTTGAGTCTTCCCACTTTTTTATTTCATCCATGTACCTCTGCCACTCCCTTACCTCAGTAGATTTCATGAAGCCCTTTGCTTCTGGGAGTCGCGTCCCCTTTTGTCGACATCAACGCCATTTTCCGGAAGGGCGATAGTATCTTGATTCTCATTCTCCACTCAATGAGAGATCTCGGATGGCACAGGGTGAAACACCATTGCTCCCTGTTGTCGTTGACCCCCGTAACATTCGATGCCAACACTTTCTCATGTTACGGTGGGTCTTACTTTGCGACTATTGCAGTTAGTTCTTTTATTTTCCGAAGACCTCTGAACTTGGTAGGGCTATCAATGCCCACACCATCACTGCTACTTATTACTGCAATCAATGCCTACTATTCAAAGCATGTTTATTTGCAGAATTGTCTCCTGCCTCTATCACGATCACCCCCGAGGGCGCTGCAGTTTTCTACACCGACACTTCAGTTATATTTTCCAGAGTTACATGACACGAGCATGGGGCATGCCTGCCTCGTTTGTACACAGTTTTATATTTTATATGCCTCATGGACGATCGGGTCCTATTGGTTCCTTTTTTTCTCCAACGGATCGCTCTGAACAATCCCACTATTACTCTCTCTTACAAATAACATTCTCAGTAGAAGAAACATTGATGGATTTCGGCTATACGTATGCTCCTAACCTCATCCATCAGGGGGCATCTGTTATCACTGAAATTTCATCCGCACATGGTTACAAGAACTCAGCATCGTCAAACAGTAATGAAGTCATTCATGGCCCTGAATTAATCTCACAACATTCAAAAAAGGGAAAAAACTATACAAAGTAGTGAAAAATTGAAAAGCGCTTTGCAGACATTGGGCGCACGCGCACATGTGCGGAACAGGAATGTAGAATGCGTGCATATGCTTACGATGTGCGATTGTTAGCGCAAAAATCCGCGCACCTGCTAAACGACGCATTTATGAATATGGTCGGCCTCCCAACCACTTATGGTTCAGCTCCCAAGATGATTTGACCTCCAAATCCAAGATGGATCCGAATGGTGGGCTGGTCAAAGACCTAATAATGCCCTAAATGGCCTCTTTTCACACTACAAAGTAGTTACACAATAACCCAATGCAATGCTATAAAAAGCCATGAATGCACCTCATTTTCTCAAGGAATTCAAAGTAATGTTATGTTGCCTATATTGTTTTAAGGACTACATCCTTGACAAGAACACATTGGCACCATTTCATTGAGCAATCCATCTCTCCATTGAGTGGATTTGCAAAGAGTTCTTTCACCACTATTTTTATTTTCTTTGTTGTAAGGAGAGAAATCTTGTGAGGGTCCAAGAGCCTTCCCTTGGAGGAAGAAGGGACTCATAGTCCCCTTTCTTCTTGGTGCTTTGATTTCATCAATAGATCAGCCTCAAAACATTGGTGACATGGGTCTTTTTGTTTTTGTTATATCTATGTCCCTATGCTTATGATTTTAGTTTGTATTAGTTTAATTCTTTCTTATAGTTTTGTTTTTCTTTCTCTAACCCTTTCCTCTACAGCTGTCTTGCCCAGCAGACCCAAATGGGCATGCAAGCACCTCAATTCTACTCACCTAGGTGACGAAAGAGGCGCAACAGCTAGTTTTGAAACAAAATTGGTCTTTAGTACAACCTATCACCCTCAAACTGATGGGAAGACAGAGATGGTAAACCAAGTAGTAGAAGACATATTGAGGATGCATGTAATGCATCAACCCATGAAATGGGAGGACTACCTACCACTGGTAGAATTGGCTTACAACAATGGTTATCAAGAGTCATTAAAAATGAGTCCTTTTGAATCCCTCTATGGAAGGCAATGCAACATTACAATCAGCTGGAACAACCCATTATATAGATTTACAATCATGACATATATATTAAAGGAAATGGAACAACAAGTGATTCATATCAGGAAAAATATGAAGATATCCCAAGATAGAAAAAAGAGCTATGTAGACCTAGAAAGGAATCCTAGAGAGTTCAAAGTAGGGGATCATGTGTATCTTCGAGTTAGACCTAGGAGAAGCTCCTTGAGGAAGGGATATTTTGCCAAGATGGTATCTCGGTATTTTGAATCCTTCAAAGTTTTGGATAGAGTGGATCAATAGCCTATCGGCTAAGACTTCCTCCCACAGTGAAATCACATAATGTTTTCTGTGTTTCTTTATTAAAGAAGTATGTACATGATTCTAATCATATTATTGACTGGTCCGTGATTCAGGTGGAACTTGAGGGAGAGTTCTTGCCAGAACCTCAATGCATAATAGAAAGGAAGGAAACCCCACTCAGGAACATAACCATTGCACATGTCAAGGTGCAGTGGAAACACTTTGGCCTAGATGAGGCTACATGGGAAATGGAGGATGCCATGAGACATGCATATCCATTTTTTTTTACTTCTATATATACAAAGCACATTGGCAGGTAGAACATCGAGGACAATGTTCCTTTAAGGGGGAGGGGATTGTAATACCCTTGTTTCCCCTAGTTTGTAAATATAATTATAATTGGCCAATAGACTATGGAGGACTAAATATGTGTGAATGTTTGATTTGATGAACCTTTGTATAAAAGGGCCAATGTATGAATTTTATGTTGTTAATAGAATTTGAATTTGAATATGTGTTGCACAATTGCTGAAAGGAGGGGAAGTTTTCCAAGACAGAACATGGATGCTATGAGAGAGATGGTGAAGGGAAAAAAATTATGGTTGATATGACCCTCACCAGAACAATACCTACTGGGTGTAATTGCTCAACAGTCCTCTGACCCAAAAATGAATTACCAGTCAAGATGGTAGTGGGAAGGCCATCCTCAAGAGTTAATGAGGAGATGGGCCAGGGTACCCATCGGAAAAGGCTTCCAGAACTGACCACTAATTGGTATTTGGACCCACACAACCTTGTTGAGGAAGGAAACGAATGAAGTAATTCATGGATAAAGACAAAACTATGAGATAGCAGAGTAGAGAAAATACTCTTCAGGGAGGAGAAGGAAAAAACATACTTTGACTCTAGAGTTGAGAGGAAAAAGATGAGAAATAAGCTTGATATGGCTATAACAAGCCATGGGAATGGTCTGGCTAAAATATATTAAATGATGCTAACAAGTGACTGAGGAAGTGCTCATGAAGACCTCCTTGCTTGGAGCAGAGAAAACCCGTTGCCAAGTTCCTATGGGAGGAGGAGAGTAACCTCCGTCCCTGACTGTTCTGGAGCAAGGAGAAAGCATATCTCTCAGAGAACCATGGTCTAGCTTAGGGGTGGCCAGTGGTAAATCTTTCAGGAGTGAATGTGCATATGGTTGGGAGGAAACGAGCACCCGTTTCAACAGTTGCTTCACATTTTCCAGTTCTAATAAGTATTTTCATACTCTATGTATTATATTGGATGTTATGATGAAATGATTGTGTTTATGATTCAATATTTCAGTATTTGAATAATGATTAGAAATTCTACGTTATTTTTGTAAACTATTATATCTATGTGATATTTGATTTATATCAGTTTAATTGTTAGAGAGTCATGGGAATCCACAGGAGGGTTGGGGTAGGATCGACTGAAATGTCTAAGTCCCACCAATCCCTTGAAGTTTACCCTAGTGGGAATGGGTATTTCCCTTTAGGATAAATATCCATCTGATCGAGAGCTCATGCCCCTATTCTTAACTCCTTTGCTGCAAAAAGGGATTTTCTCTTAGCCCCTAATTTTATCCAAAGGACCCATGTGACCAGGGCCTAGGAACCATGCGTTAGTCCGAAATGAGCTATCTCTTTCGGCTTTAGGAATTCAGGACTTGTGATTCCATAATCCTCGAAAATAGCCAAAGGACAAAGTCATGAATCGACGAGGTCCGTCGATCTAGAGATCCAACATAGATCTCTCTCAATTGTTAGATCGGATGTAGGAAATGAAGGTTAAGCGCTTCGACAAAGTGTTACTTCGGGAGAATAGGAATGGTCTTGCATCGAAGCTCTTGAATTTTGGAGTCACAAAGTTAATTTGGACCATTGAAATTGGAAGGACACGTGTCCATAGATCCATGGTTATCTGAGAGTCCCAGGATTCAGCGATATAGGGATGCGTGAGTTTCCCTGAAGCTCTACAAGCCAGAGTAAATCCTGGCCCTAGATGATAGGTATGTGTGGCAACAAATCTGACATGGTTCGAAAGGAAAGCTAAGAGATACATGCTGAACTGTTGAAGTGACAAGGACTGTTGGATGAACAGGTACATGGCAAGCAATCCTGTGTTCCAGAAACTTCATACTCCGGATGAATTTGGCTAAGGATTTCCAATGAGTGAAAAACTGACGAAGTCATGAATGCTGAAATAGATCTCAGTCATTGATAGGAAGAGGACATGTGGCACTAGATATGAGAGTCCAAAGACTTATCTCTTTGGGGGATTTGCGTCGAGAGGATTCAGTAAGCTCCGAAGCTGGAGCCATGACGTAATGAGGATCACAGATCTGTGGATCTATGTGGAATTGTATGGACCGTTAGATTGAAGGACTAAGCAGTTATCAGTTTATGATGATGTGGCTTGATAACATCATTCGATGTGACGTGGACCCGCATTACACGTGCCACATGTCACCTAGTTTTAGAAAATTCACATACCCAATGTGCCTTTTAGAGAATGATATGTGTCACCCTATATCGAGGACACGTGTCACCCCTCGAACCTCTCCAAGTGTCAACTCCTAGTTCGTCCCCTCCTAGCCAACGTGGCTAGTGACGTATTCAGGACTCTGGGAGTTTGGATAACTTCAACGTTCAAAAGATTTAGGGTGAGACACAATATAGGAATGTTTGACGTAAATCACCGATCACCAAAGGGCGAAAGAGATGTGGCAATAATTTAAAATATTTGAGTGTAGGTTGATAAAGGAAGGTCCAACTATGATCGTCGATCACCGAACACTGATGGACCAACAATGACCTCTGATGACCGAAATGCCAAAACATAGGATGTTCAACGCTAAACGTTGAATGTTGGTCGTCGAAGGGTGATGGCCTCGTGGTGATATTTTGGGACTTTGGGGATTAGAGAAAAGGAGAGTTCCACGTTGAATTTCGATCCCCTTTTTAACCGTAGGATCTTGGCTGAGGACGTGGACCATTGATTTCCTCCATTGTTTAACGATCTAGGAAATTCGACAAAACCCGTGGAACTCCTAAAACCTGGGAGTTTCGAAGCACTGAAACCTTTGCTAGGAAAACTCTTAGCTCTCGGTTTTCAGCCCAAGGTCACGAGGAAGACCCCATTAGCTGGTTCAAGCACATAGTGAGAGATGTAAGTTTTGGGGAAGTTGATTAAGAGGGTTTTACTTAAGGGACCAAAAATGAACCAGGGAAAGAGAAAATTCGATGCCCCATCCCTAGAAAGGATTTTTAGGGTTTGGGTTTGTTACACCACTCACCTCCCTACTTAACAAGAAATATTTATGCATCTAAATATTCCATAAGTAGTCGAGAGGTCTCCCCTGTTAGGCACCAAAGAACAAGGCATGAATTGGACAGTTTGTAAGGAGAACTAAGGAAGCTTAAACCACCATCCTTTGTTGGTGAAAGAGAAAGGGGGGAGTATGTTGAGGCATGGTTTCTTGGACTCAGGAGGTATTTCTAATTGCATAACTACTCATCAAACCTAGAATCCAAAATTTCCACATACCATTTACATGGGAAAGCTGCAATGTGGTGGGACCAACTGAAGCAAGTTGAGCACATTCATGAGAATATGATCAATTGAAATTAGTTCAAGAAGTATTTTCAGAAGGAGTACCTCTCGGATCACTTCTATGACAGAAAAATGCAAGAATTATTTGAACGTAGGCTGGGAAGTGCAACCATGGCAGAGTATGAATAGAAGGTCTTTGGGTTGTTCAAGTATGTGGGGTTTATAAATGATGAGAAGGTGAAAATACAAAGTTTTTTTAGTGGAATTCCATCCTTTTATAAATAAAGGATTCGATATGATGATCCCAAGGCCTTGACTGAGACCTTTAGGAAGGATAAGTACCTGTATGAGCAAGGCCATGGACAAGAATCCCTACAGAAATATTGGAAGGATAAGAATAAGGAGACGTTTGATCAGAGGAAGAAGGGTTTCGAACCTCCTTTCAACAGAAATGAACCTAATAAAAATCATCAATACCAGTATGCTAAGGATGAATCCAAGAGAGAAGACCCCTTGGAAAAAAGGGGAATACCACCAATCCAATGTTGGGGATGCAAAGAAGATCACCTGTACAAGGATTTCCAACACAGAAAGGATAGAGTGAAGACCATCAACAACATCCAAGAGAATACAACAATAGAAGAGATGGGAACGATTTATGTAGCTTTAGATGATCAACAAGGAGAGTACCAATCCAATATGATCGAGGTGGAAGGTAAGATCATAAATCAACATGTTTCTATTTTAATTGATTCAAGAGAAATTTATTGTTACATTGATCCTAAAATAATGGATAGATTACATTTGGAGAAAATTAATCTTGGAAAATCAAGCTTGGTTCAACTAGCCACTGGAGCAAAAAGGAGAATCCATGATATGGTCAGAAGCTGTTCCATAAGTCTTAATGGTGTGAATACTAATCCCGATCTAAATATTATACCATTGGGGTCTTATGACATTCTAATTGGAATGGATTGGTTGGACAAACATCATGTTGTCCTAGATTGTCACAGCAAGATATTTACATGTCTTGATGGAGATGGAAAACAGAGAACCGTCAAAGGTGTTCCAAGACCCATATCTATAAGGGAGATTTCATCCTTACAGCTGAAGAGATGCTTATGAAAAGGATGTTAATTGTATGCAGCCCATGTGGAGGAGAAAAAAAGGACAAAGGGGCCAAGACTTGAAGAATTCTCAATACTACAAGAATTTGAAGATGTATTCCAAGAAATACCAAGGTTGCCACAAAAAAGGGAGATAGATTTCTCTATTGATTTAGTGTCAGGAGTTGCCTCATTGTCAAAAAAAATTACAAAATGAGTACACCATAATTAAAATAATTACAAATGTAATTGGAATAATTGTTGAAGAAAGGGCACATATGTCCAAGTGTTTCACCTTGGGGAGAACTAGTACTTTTTGTCAAAAAGAAAGATGGAACTTTGAGGCTGTGTATTGAATTTCGACGGCTGAACAAATCCACTATAAAGAAAAAGTACCCACTACCCAGAATTGATGACCTCTTTTATTAGCTTAGAGTGGAAAATATATTTTCAAAGATAGACTTGAGATCAGGATACCATCATGTGATAATCAAAGAAGAAGACATCCATAAGACAACCTTTAGAATTAGGTATGGGCATTATGAATTTGTAGTGGTGCCATTTGGATTGTTCAATGCACCAACTATCTATATGTGCTTAATGAATGACATATTCAGAAAATACTTGGATAATTTTATCATAGTATTCCTAGATGACATACTTATCTATATTAAGTCAGAGGAAGAGCATGAACATCACCTAATATTGGCATTTCAAGTGCTGAGGGAAGATAAATTGTATGCCAAACTTAGTAAGTGTTATTTTTATCAAGAGAAGATCCATTAATTGGGGCACATTATTTTAGAACAAGGTATAACAATAGATCCAGAGAAGATTGAATCCATTAGAGGATGGCCAACACCCAAGAATGTTTCAGAAGTTAGATATTTTATGGGGTTAGTTGGTTACTATCGAAGATTTATAGTAGGGTTCTATAATATTTCTCATCCCATCACTTCTTTGCATAATAAGGGATTAAATTCGAATGAACAACTGAGGGTGAAGAGAACTTTAATTTTTTCAAGGAATTAGTTACTAGTGCACCTATTTTAAAGATTATTGACCCAAATGAATGTTTTGTGGTATGCACAGATGCATGCAAGGATGGACTAGGTGGAGTCCTCACTCAAAATGGACATGTCATTGGTTATGAGTCCATAAAGCTTAAAGAACATGAGAGGAACTATGCCACACATGAATTGGAACTAGCTGCCATTGTTAACACATTGAATATGTGGAGGCATTACCTCATGGGAAAGAGACTTGAATTAAGAACAAACCACAGTGGTATGAAGTATATTTTTGAATATCCAACTTTGAATTCCAGGCAAACAAGATGGCTGAAATTTTTAAGTGAATACAATTTTTATATCAAGCATATCAAAGGAAAAGAAAATAAAGTTGTTGACTAGTAGAAGAATACATCTCATGCATGCTACAACTGTTAGTATGCATTAGTCATATTTAAGGAGCAAAATTTTAGATGATGTTGTCACAGATCATCATTACCTACAGGTAAAAGAAAGCTTATAGTAAGAAAATATACAACATAAAATGAAAGAGTATGAGATGAAGGAAGATGGATTACTTATGCATAAAAATAGAATTTATGTTCCTAGTTCTGGAGAACTAAGGAATTTGGTATTAAAATAAATGCATAATGTTCCATATGTTAGACATCCCGGTTACCAAAAAACAATTGTAGCAGTAAGAAACCATTTCTTTTGGCCAAGAATGAAAAAGGATGTTTCTGATTACATCACCAGATGTATGGAATGTCAGAGGGTGAAGGATGAGCATAGGAAACTAGTGGGTTTGCTACAACCATTACCAATACCAAAGAAGAAACAGGAAGTGGTAACCATTGACTTTATAACAAAATTGCCCAGGACAACAAGACAACATGATTGAATCATGGTAGTGGTTGATAAATTGACAAACGATGCTCATTTTTTTCTTGTAAAAACAACTTATACAACAATTAATATTTCAGAAATTTACATGAAAGAGATTGCTAGGTTGCATGGGATACCTAAGACAATTGTCTTAGATAGAGATACAAATTTTTCTTCAAATTTCTAGAGGGGATTATTTAAAGGATTTGGTACAAATATGAACTTTATCACAACATACCATCCACAATCAGATGGGAAGACATAGAGAGTCAACTGAGTAATTGAAGACATGTTGAGAATGTGTGTGATGGATAAGCCATCTAAGTGGGAAAATTACTTGCACTTGATTGAGTTTTCCTATAATAACGGGTATCAAGCTTCATTGAAAATGAGCCCATTTGAAGCTTTGTATGGTAGGAAATGCAATACTCCAGTAAGTTGTGACAACCCAACATATAGAGTGGTACTTGGGATAGAATTTCTCAAGGGTATGGAAGACCAGATGATTAAGATTAAGCAAAATTTAAAGGTGGCTCAATATAGACAAAAAATGTATGCAGATAAGAGCATGACAACTAGATAATTTAAAGTGGGGGAGCATGTTCTTTTAAAAGTGAAGCCCAAGGAAATCTCTTTCAAGTTGGGTAGTTGTACAAAGATAACAACCAAATTCTGTGGTCCATTTAAGACATTGGAAATTGCTTCCATGAATGTGCATAATGTATTTCATGTCTTTTTGCTAAAAAAAATATGTACATGATCCTAACCATGGTATTAATTTGCATATGATTCAGGTAGAGACATAGGGATACCTTCAGGTCCAGCCAACATGAATATTGGATAGAAAATTCAAAATGCTCATGAATCGAGTTATAGAGCTGGTAAAGGTCCAATGGACCTGCTATGGTCCTGAAGATGCTACCTGGGAGCATGAAGATGACATGCGGGAGTACCTGCAACTTTTTGAATAAATTATGAGATTTTAATCTATGTTTTTTATATGCACTAAGGACAGTTCCAAAATAAGGGGGAGGGGATGTAACACCTCGGGTTTTGAGCTCTGTATTAAATATTGTATTTTTATAAGTCATGAAAGGCTAGAGTGCCCAAACAATTGAAAGAGGCTAGTGTGCCTAGGAAATGTAATGTTTTGATCATTATTAATAATAAATAGATCGTTGGCTGCTAGATAGATAAGGAAAAGAGTTATAGGGGGCCATGATTCCACCAGAGAGGGGGATTGAGGGGCTAAGTACTTATTTTATATTTTATTTACCCATTATTGTTTTAATGGAGAAAAAAAGTTACATGAGCTTCTTGGGGGGGGGGAGGCCAAGTGGCTCCTTAATTCCAAGAATTACATAAACCCTTCCTTTGTCTGTTTGGGGTGTTATCACTCCTACTCTCACTCTTTTTCTTCAACTGGTTGCTTCTCTTTCACTCATTCACCCAATTGCTAGTTGTTCACACCTTTCATTAGGATTTCACTCCATTCATTCTTTCACCAACTTGTCTTTCCTCATTCGTGTCTTGTATTGGGAAATGAAAACAAACTATTGAAGAGCAGCCATGGTATGGTTGGCTGTAGAGACTGATGGTGTATTCCATCCATGAATCAAGACCTACTTGTCTAAAATGCTTTGGTTTGGGCTCAATTTTTCTAACAATTGTGAGTCCTGAGAGTCCTAGCATGGAGATTTTGGACCAATTGCACTAGAGCCCTGGAAGGAGATGGACCGCCCGAGGAACTACATGGCAAAGAAAGGGGTCCATTCTCTTGGGTTGTGCAAGTTGGGTAGAAGAGAGCTAGGTACTTGGATTGTTATGGGTGCTGAGAAGCCTATGAGATCTCGAGTGATGATTGGTTTGGGAAGCCGAGTGACACTCTAGAACCATCCTTGTGGATTCATAGCCCTGGCTCGAGGGTGACACTACTACTGAGACTTGGAACAATAATGTCTATGGTTGGGTGGAACGTCCTTAGTTTGCAGCCAATTGGTGTCTTATTTTCAGAAAATATAAGGGTTCTTTGTTATGGTTATTTACATGTGTATGATTTATTCCATGTGTATTTATTTATCTTTGAATTCATTAATTTACAATATGCATGCTTGTTGGTTATGACTATGCATGGCTTATTTTATATCATGGAATGAGTATTTATGTCCACATGTGGTTTTCATGTCTCTTAATTAACTCAGAAGTGATTCAGATTGAGATAAGTCACTGTGAAGTGAGTCCTTGGACTGTAACATGCCTTGCTTGTGGGTGACTGGGTGTGTTGCAATCAGATTAAGTGGCGTAGCCCGGCCTATGGGTGGCTGGGTATGTTACAAAAAGGTGTACATATGATGCATTTCTTTAGGTTAAGAGAGATTTTCAACTATTGAAAGGTATCAATTCTCAAACACCAGTGGAAACATTGCAACACGGTCCTTCAATGGGTTGCATATTATCTAGTCGTCCAAGTATAATTCTAGAAATTTGTGTAGATAATATTTGAATGATACAATCACTATTATAGAGAATACTATTTTCATAATCTATAATCTGAATAAAATTATATTGTAGTGTAAGAAACCCATGCTATAGAAAATTTGATCTTCTTCTTTTCCTTTTTAGCTATCCTCATTGTTGGAGGGGATAGTTGACTCTATCAACTAGACCCGACAATTGACCATATTAAAAGAGAAATAGATTGAGAATGTAGTTGAGTCTGTAAGTCAATCGAATGTCCAGTTGGGTCAATTGACCTTAGTTAAGAAGTTGTAGCTACCTTGTAATTGAAATATGAATATAAATATGAGCATGTATGTAATATAGAAAATTAAGTCTTATTTATAGCCATTATTGTGATGATATAATATAAAGTGCTTATTGTTGGTCTCCCTACTACTTGCATTTTCTTTCGTCTCTTCTATGTGTTTGTTTGTAGTGTAGCTAGAGAGGTAATGGGGTGGGTGAAGGGCCTAGAGTAATAATAGTGGATGTCATTCAATGTAAGTTGGAATAGGTCCACAATATTATTAAATAAGGCCCACTATGGTAATTAGATATACTAGTGTGAATATAATAAATGTAAGAGGAATTATTAGAAGGTTCCTCCTCTCGAATGTTCTTAGGTGGTTGGTAGCACTATATAAAAGGGTTCAAGAAATGTAATGGAATTCAAGAAGAAGTATTATATTTGGAGCATGTAGCTCATTAGGAGGTTTCCCCCTCAAACAGGCAAGTGAAAATGAGTGGATCCCTTCCATAATAGGATATGTTGTATAGTGTTGCCCTACCCCAAGGGTTTTCATAATAATAAAGTATGGGATTTCTATATTTTTATTGGATCTGTTGAGTGGTATTTTTCTATTCAATCCTTTGGTAATTAACAAGTGGTATTAGATCACTTTCTTTGACCAAAAAAAGGGGTAAATATTTTTTCTCTATTTTAGCATATTTTTTCAAGAAGTCAAAAGGCAACCGCGACACTTCAGAAAAATACTACAGATTTCTATATGGAATTTGTAGAAACTGTTTGTAGATCTCAATTCCTCTTGGGAAAAAAACCAATTAAAAAAAAAAAGAAAACGTCTGAAATCGAGTCTGGGAAGTGAAGCTATCATTTTAAAATATGTTAATTTTCAGGGTTTTCTGCAAACAACTGCGCAATTTCGTTGATTTCTATAGCACACGAGGAAGAATTTTCCTAAAAAAATTACAGATATGAGTTCCTCTTTCAAAAATATCCCATTTCAAAAAAACAAACATTCCTACATGGGACCTTGGTTCTCCAACCTACTTCAGCATTATGGTCCACACTTATCCATGGGACCCTAGTATATGGTTGTATACCCTCATAACAAGCATTGAGGACAACACTTTCATAAGGGAGATGGAATGTAGTGTAGCTAGAGAGGTAATGGGGCAGGCCGAAGGGCCAATAGTGATAATAGTGGAGGCCATTCAATGTAAGGTGGACTATGTCCAATATATTATTAAATAAGTCCCACTATGGCAGTTATATATATTAGCGTGAACATAATAAATGTAAGAGGACTTATTAGAATATTTTTCTTCTAGAAGTTTCCTCCTCTAGAATGTTCTTAGGTGGTTGGTAGCACTATATAATTGGGTTCAAGCAATGTAATGGAATTCAAGAAGAAATATTGTATTTGGAGTGTGTATCTCACTAGCATGTTTTCCCCTCAAATAGGCAAGTGAACATGATTGGATCCCTTCAGCAATATGATCTGTTGTATGGTGTTTCCCTACCTCAAGGGTTTTCATAATAATAAAGTGTGGGTTTTATATATTGTATTGGATTTGTTGTGTGGTATTTTTCTATTTAGGCCTTTGGTACTTGACAGTGTTGTACATCACTATATAATTCTTGTATGTTTCTCTTTGTAAGGACTACTAGTAACACATGCATACAAACCCCTAGATTATAACATTTGTTCCATCTCCAATAGTTCCTAAACCTGATCTTGTAAAATAATGAACACATAAATCTTGAGTCTAGAAGCAATACATGAGTGGTGGAGAGAAAGGTCAACAATTATTTGAAAAATTATGCACAAAGAAATTGATTGACACTTGCAAAAGTGAGATCCAAATTCTTTGCAGAAACCATGCCAATAAATATATGATAGTAAATGATGTACTATCATCCAATTCCCTCTCACCATAAAGCATTCATTATTGGGATGCCACATTTGAACAATATTTGATAATAACCCTTCATTAGGGCCAAAAGTTGGACACTCAAAATACTTGAGCAATCCAAATGCACCCAACATATGATGAGCAACTGGTTTTTCTCACCTCAATTTGCAAACCCCGATAGTCACGCTCTCACTAGTGCATCAAAGGATGTTAGGTTAAACTTGACTCAAATTTGTTAGATAAATAGAGGTGGTTTCAGGCACATGATTTTAGAAGCTCATGGTTTTAGAGTCCATGGATTACATGTAATGAAAGCCTTTAAAAGGTTGGTGATACTCTATTGTAATATGTCAAGAGTTGAGAGGTGAAGGATCACTTAGCCAGGTGCAAGATATGCTTTGGCTTGGCTAGGTTTGGCCAATATAAATAATAAATCTATTGTTGGTTGGTTTTTCCCACAAGGGTTTTCTAGGATAAATCTCATGTGATTTATGTGTGTTGTTCCTATGATCTTCTAATTTCTGTCTCTCTCTTATTTTTATTTCCTAATGAATGGTATTGGAGTAAGTTTATCTGTTGCATTAGACTATTATGAAGTTTGAGTCATGGTTTGGCTCCAAGGAGAGTCGTTTGACAGAGGGAAACATGAAGAGAACCATTACCATTGGGATGAATGAATGTGGAAGACATTTATTATGTTAAAAGTTTTTTTGGTGTGAATATCAGTCACACAGACCATGGAGAGAAAGAGTTCTCTTGTGGATATGTATACCAAGTTCGATGGTTTGGAGGATGCACGTAAAGGATTTTAAATAATGTGTTAATGAGATGTTGCATGAGTATTCACAAAATGGGTTGTCGAAGGAGGTTGTGAGGCCTTATCAACAAATGTAAGAAGCAGTTGGAGATTAATGTAAAGTTAAGGTGAGAGGATGGTGGCATGAGTGTTGGGATGTAATGACAAGGAAAGAGGATGGTGACACAAGTACCAAGATAACAACAACGAAAAAAAATGATAAATTTTTTATGGAGTTGAATGTAAATGGGCATATAAATGTAAGACCTAGTTAGATCTGCGTACCCTAGGTTTTAAGTTTCAAAAATAAATTATAGACATAGACCTAGGTTATAGTGGGGAGCATGTAGGATTCTCTGATACCTTGACTTTGAGGGAGGTTTGGCCTGATTTGGTCATGGGAAACCCCAAGTCAAGTTTGAAGGGGGGAATGTTAGGTTAAACTTGACTCAGTGAAATATTCAAAGTTGTTATATCAACAATGGTGGTTTCTGGCACATGGATTTGGTAGCCTATGGTTTTAGAGCCTATGGGTTACATGTAATGGAAGCCTTTAAAAGGATAGTGACACTCCATTATAATATGTAAATATTTGAGCAATGAAGTATCACTTGGATGCAAATAGGAGGTTGGGTGACTTGGCCAGGTTTGGCCAAGGGAAATAATAGCATTATTTTTGGCTAGTATTTCTTGCAAGTGTTTTCTAGGATAAATATCATGTGATTTATGTGTGTTGTTGCTATGATATTGTAATTATTATATTTCTCACATTTTTATTTCCTAACAACTAGTATTAGAGCGATGTTATCTATTTCATGAGACTATCATGAAATTAGAGTTGTGGTTTGGCTCCAAGGAGAGAGGTTTGATGCATGGAACCATGAATAGAAACATTTCCATTGAGATGAATGAATATGGAAGAAATTGATGATGCTATAAGTTTGTTGGGTGTGAAGATCAATCACATGGACCATGGAGAGTGAGAGTTATCTTGTGGATATGTATGCCAAGTTTGATAGATTGGAGGATGCATGCAAAGTGTTTGATAGAATGTGTTAACGAGATGTTGCATGAGTATTCACAAAAGTGGGTTATTAGAGGAGGATGTGAGGCTTTATCAACAAATGCAAGAAGCAACTAGAGGAAGAAGTAATGAAAAGGTGAGAGGATCGAGGAATAAGTTCTAGGATGCAACGACAAGGTGAGAGGATGATGGCATAAGTATCAAGATAGTGAAAATGAAAAAAAAATAAATAAATTAATGGAGTTGAATGTAAATGGGCATATGACTATAAGACATGGTTAGAAATGTGTACCTTGGGTTTTAAATTTCACCAACAAAGTTTAGATGTACAACTAGGTGATAGGGGGAGCATGCATGATTCTCAGATACCTTTACTTTGTAGGAGGTTTGGCCTAATTTGGTCATGGGAAACCCCAAGTCAAGTTTAAAGTGGGAAATGTTAGGTTAAACTCGACTTGATGAAAGATTCAAAATTGTTAGATAAAAAATGGTGGTTTCAGGAACACGGTTTTGGTAGCTCATGGTTTTAGAGCCTGTGGATTACATGTAATGAAATCCTTTAAAATTTTGGTGATACTCCATTGTAATGTGTCAATAGTTGAGCAATGAATTCTCACTTGGTCAGGGCCAAGAGCTTGGATGCGTTTTCCCAAGGGAAATAAAAGATATATTATTGGCTATTTTTTCCTGAAAGGGTTTTTCAGGATAAATCTCATGTGATTTATGTGTGTTGTTGCTATGATCTTGTAATTTTTATCTCTCTCACTTTTTTATTTCCTAATAGAGGATTGGCTCTCCAAAATCCCCTGTAACCACAACACAACGTCAAGGTGTCAGACTCACATCATATGCATAAAATATTTCACAATTTTTCACATCACTCACATATTTTTCCTGACTGTACCACCTAACAATTACATAAACCATTACCTGTGTGAATTTCATCCCCATGGTTGCGTTATCTACACGATTGTTAAAAAAAAATTATATGCACAAATGATAAGGGAGCATTAATACCCCTTACCTATTTCTCTTTCTACTCAAATTGACTAACTGATGTATGCATAGGTCATGTTGGAAGGCAATGGGATTCACTAGAATTTGTGCATCCACATTACTGCAAGTAAAAATGAGGTGGCATGGTGATCCCACATCCATTATATTTGACCTAGTAACCATGTTGCTCAAGCTCGTATGGGAGATTATAAGCTCTATTTTATGAACCATTTACATCATCAGGGTCACCATTTATCATTCTACATGATGGTATGATCCATTAAAATTTTCACACATGTTCCCTGGGACCCCCTATCTTATAAACCATTTCATAGGTACACATTCTCACTATCATTTTTGTCTTTTGATCCCCGTTCCCATGCTATATTCATTACTATAAGGTATTTTTCACTTCAAGTATTTGGTTTCATGTGTGCAGGTACTTGTCAGTAGGTTCACTATACTTCACCTCATGACATGGCCTTTCCCCAAGCCCTTCGGGTATATACTTCTTCAAAATGGAATGTTTCCACTCCCTCTGAGATAATTTTATTTACCATTATTTTACCCTTAAATATGCCTCTAGGATCCCATTATCTAGTATCACAAAAACTTCACCCAATTCTACTTGCACTCGATCGTTGTTTTCTAGTGATTTTCCACCTACATGAGTTGTCTCAAACTTTATCTCCCCTGAAAAATTGACACCCATGTTGTTTTATCCCATAGGATAGAATTACAAGTAGTTTTCACTTATTAGAATGAACCTCATACTTCTTCTCATCATATTGCTAGCTAAAACACCAGCGTACTCCCAGATTTTCATTAGTTTTTGGTTGGTTTTGTTGAATTCACTTATATATTTTCATTGGCCCCTCATATTCCCCAAAATCATTTGACCATATACATTCCAAATCATCATTCACCCACCCTCACAGAGAATCAACTTTGGGGTGGACACCCTCATTTGTTCTTACTAGCCTCTCCTCACCAAGATGATCCATTTGATCATGGGGGGACCCATTTCTGTGTTTGCACATTCAACTTGATCATTTTTCATTTATTTGGTAATTTTACAACTCACCTTTGATTTAAAACAAGTAATTATACATAGGCCATCACACCCGATGGTGCCATTTTATCTAGTGTCAGACCTAGTCCCCCTTGGTTGGATCATTTGCGCTGAGTCACCCTGTCTTCATACATCCTTGTCATTGACCACACCTTGTGTATCCTAGTACCCTTCACTGCCATCCCATAGTTTTTACCCATAAATACCAACTCTTTGCAGCCACGTCACCTTCAGTTACAATTTGACAATACATTGCCCATATATGATTATCCCCTTGAATTCATATCACTTTTTGTCCCATTGGTTCTTTGACTTCCTCCATTATCATTCATGAATTATAATTTGACCGAGGGAAGTCTTGAGTTCCATTTACCATCAACCTTTTCCATATTTATCAATAACACATCACTCTTACACATTCAATATCTGGTTCATAAGTCAGTTGATTTCAAGGGGCACTTCGCCCTTTACAATCGTCACTTCATTCCCATCGACAACAACACCAGTTTCCAAGAATGTTGTAGTATCTTGGTTCCATTGTCATAAAAATGGTGAACCCTATATGGGACAAGGACAATCATCATTTTTGTGTACTTCCATTGACCCCCCTAGTGTTCAACATCAACAAATATCCACACTAGGATGGGTCTTACTTTATGATAGTTACAATTTCTAGTTCTAGTTAAAGACCCTTAGGCTTGACAAGCCATCAATGCCATCAATAATGAACATATATTCCAAGTGTTCATTTCAAGCTCTAGGGTAATTTCTTCTCAAGAATAGTCATTTGTTGTTACCAATGCCCTTGAGGGAACTGTATATTTTTACTTCATAAATTTTCTAGTTATAATATCACCAAGTCCTTCATACTTTTGATGATTAGAAATAATCCCTCAACTTTTTTTCCTCTATTGTAATCATTTTTATTTATGGAATAATCATGGGGCATGCCCACCTCATTTGTATAAAGAAATTTTATTTTTAGGTAGGATCTTGCTCTTGGAGGTGGATCTCTCCTCCCTCCATGGGTCATCCTTGTTCACTCTAACCTTTTTTTCTATCTCTCTCTACACAAGAATCAATTCCCCAACAAAATAAACAATGATGTATTTCAGTGATACATCTACTCCTAACCTCAAATGTTA
>JASDQU010507014.1:29744-41654 GCA_032191745.1 Picea mariana
TTAATTTATCTGCGTGACTCAACAATGCAGATTATGCACAACCTACATGTACCCATGTAACTATTCCTTCAAAAGCCATGCAGATTTACCTGAAGTGAGGTTTCAACAACATTTGTTTCATTAATGAAAAAAATCACATCATGAGAACTCTAAGGTTGAGGTACCGAGAGGCATCGAGCTCCTTACCATTTAAGTCTGGTAGCCTAAGAGGTTTTATGTCCACTCAGATATCGATGTTGTACTATGTTGACATTGATGTCAAGGGATTGATTTCAAGGGATTGATGTCAAAGGGATTTATGTCAACTATTTTCATAATTATGTGTTTGTATCATTGATGTATTATTGGATCATGTGGTCATTGATGTAATTGATGTCAAAGGGTTGATGTCATGTGGTTTCATAGTGATGTGGTGTCATAATGTTGTATCATTGATGTCATGTCATGGTTGAGAGGAAGTACCAAATGGATGAACTCCAAAGTGGTCCCCATATGGGTAAATCCCTCACGGGAAGATACTCTTGGATATATTCTCAAAGTGGTCCCCTTATGGTGAAATCCCTCACAGGAATATGCTTTGTAAAGTCCAGATGGTTAAGTGGTTGAGTCATCCTAGATTTGTGGTTCAAGAATCAAGTTTTTTTGAGTGATAATGTAATGAATATAAATGAATTTGCAAGTTATAGTATTCTATGTGGATAGTGTTCATCATGTTGTTTTCGATGATATGTGGAACACCACCTAAATCCTCACGGTTAGAGAGTTATGACCATGTGAAGTTGGAGAACCCTCATGAGTTATCTAGAATCCCCTAGAAGGTCAAAGAAGTCAAATTATTATAGAAAGCTCCTAGAAGAAGTTGATCAGTCAAATTGGTTAGTCATCGGTTAAGTGGTTGCAACAAGAAAACAATTAAAAATGAATTAGTTGCAACTAGAAGTGGAGAGTTTACTATTTATAGATAAGATGGTTGTAAGTGGACAAAGTGGGTTAGCCCCAAAATAAGGAAGTTGGGTAAGTTGTTTAGAATATAACCACTAGAGGAAGCTACTTGGAGAAGTATAAATAAGAGAGAAAGGGTCTCTTATGTGTATGATATTTGAGCATATTAAATATCCATTTGTGAAAGGTTATTTGGGAGGTATAATTGATAAAGCAGATTTGTGACAGAAAAATAGTGGTAGAAAAAGTGTGGCAGAAAAATTGCAGTAGAAAAATAGCGGCAGAAAAAGAGCAGCAAAAAAATCACGATAGAAAAAGTGTGGAAGGAAAATAGCAACAAAAGAATTGCAACAACAAAACCAGGACAACTGAATCACGACAACAGATTTGGTAGCTGTGGAATGTTGGCAGTTTGGTAACCACATTAGATTTTCATATTGGAATTGTTCCAATTTTTGCATGGTATGGTATAGGTATTGATGATTTCTACAGGACTAAAGGTATGGTTTTGGCACATGGTATTGTGTAAGGGTTTATGATATTTGGTTTATGGAGAGTATGGTGTATTGATAGAGGTATATTGTTGGCTAACTTGGTGATATTGTGCATATGGTTGAGAGTTTACTTGATGATTGATCTTTGTGAGTAGATTCTATTTGGATGATGATATTGAGTAGACATGTTGAGATGACAGGTTTTTTTGACAGGTTGTGTTGTGCATATTTGATGCACTTGTCTTGGTATAGACTGTTGGTACAATTTGACAGATTGTTTTCTGTCTACAAGCTGGGTCATGTACTTGAGGATTGGATTCCTCTTCTCAGTTGGTGTTGAGATCTGCAGGCTAGGTCTTGAATTGAGAGTTGGTGCTCTCATTGAGTTGTTGCTCATTACAGTTGGTTTTGATAAACCCAAAGCATTGTAGTTTGTAATAAAAAATAAACTTATACATATATCTAGTGTTCATTGTGTTCTTTATTGTGATGGTGAATAGTTATTTATTGTTAATATATGTCATTGAGATATATTTACATGCAATAAACTAAGTGTGAATAGAAGTAATGAGTAATGATGTTGTGAATGGTGATGGCTAACTAAAGTTTTGTAAAGGAGTAAAAATATCCCTATAATGATTCACCCCCCCTCTCGGTGTGGTCGATGTGTCCAACATTTGGTATCAAAGCAGGCCTTCACTATAAGTCTTACAATCTTGGAGGATATCCATGGACACACAAATGGATGATGAAGTTCCAATCTTTAATGAGATAGATTATTCAGCATGGAGAACAAAAATGAAAGAGTATGTGAAGGAAAAAGAAGCAAGTGTTTGGAAAGAAACTATTGGTGGATCATTTCCCTTGAAGAATAAGTCAAATTTTGCATCTCAAAAGGAAGAAAAGAAGAATGGTGCATTATCTCTCAATACCATTTTCAATGGACTCTTAAGTTCTATCAAAGAAAGCATGGGACAATGTACTTCCTCCAAGGATATATGGATGAAGCTAGAAAAGGTATATCAAGACAAATAAGACAATTCCATCAAGAACAATGAAGGTAAAGACTCTCCCAAATATTATGATTACAATACACCTATTGAATTTGAATGTTCTCTTACAAATGAAGAAGAAGATATGGTAGAAGTTTGTGTAGATGAAGAAGACAAGTTGTTGAAGTTTAAATATTTTTTTTTATCTAAGTTAGGTGATCTTAGCATGGAAATAGAACATTATTCCATTGCTTGTGAGTATCTTTAAAAATACACTAATGAATTCCTATAAAAGTACCCAAAGCATATAATGGAACTAAAACAAATTCTCAAAGACTAAGAATGAAGTAAAAAGACTCAATTATAAGAAAAAGAAGAAGAGATCAAAAGACTAAATAATGAAATAATTAATCAAGCATAAGAAAATAAGAAGGTATATGATGAGCTTAGCAAAATTCTTAAAGTTAATTTCAATCTTAAGACCAAAACTGAAGAAGCCAAAAGAATAGAGGAACTATTGAAGAATCAAGTAAATGAAAAGGAAGAGTCATGCCATAAGTTGGAAGCCAAAGTTGTTGATCTTAGAAAGAAAGTAGAGAATTCAAACACTCACATCAAATTCATGAACAACTCAACAATGTTGTATGAGATCCTAGATAGCCAAAGATCACCAAATGATAAATCATGGCTTGGATACAACAAGAAAGATACTCACCTTGAAACTAGCAACTTATAAGAAGCAATGCTTCAAGTCAAGCACCTACACAAAGAAATAAAATATTCAGAAGATCACAACAAGGAAGACACCAAGAAGCAGGTCCTACACCTCAAAGCAAGTTCAAAAGATAGACACCTTCAAGGTCGACACCAAAGCACATGTATGAAAATGTTTTCCATGGTCAGTGCTTCTCATGTAATGAATATGGCCATGAAGCTTTGGATTGTAGACAGTATGCAAGGAAAGATGTTGGAAGGTTCTATAACATCCTGAGATTTTGGAGATGTAATCAAATGGGACACATTGTTGCTCATTGTCACACCATGAGATGTTAAATTTGTAGTGGGTTTGGCCACAAAGCTCAGGATTTCTATAATTTAAGGAGCCAGTAAATGAGGAGTGCTTCATATATCATGGAAAGAAGAGCACATGTAACTTGTAAGGAAGACAATTTTGAAAGGATGGAAGCTCAAAGTACAAGTACATATAAATCATGACACTCTCAGAAGTGGATGAAGAATACTGAACAAAAAGACATGAATGAAGGAATAAAGAATCAATAAAGCTTCACTCTTTCTGAAGCATACGCGAGATATTGTGGGAGAAGTCACATACGTATGTGAGGTGGCCTATAGAGAGGTCGTGTGCATACATGAGCTGTCTGTGGAAAAAGGTGCGTACCTATGGAAAAATCCTCAAGAAGAGAAGTGTACAGATGATTTGCAACAAGGTTTTATGGTATAACTCTATTTTGCAGGGTCTGACATGGTTTGTTGCGCTTTTTCATAATTATATGCTTGTGTGTGTGTTTGATGTGTGTATGGTGATGAAATATGGTTGAGTATTGAAGCTTATCTATCTTGGATGCATGGTACAAACTTTATTGTGTGGAGTGATGCATTCCTGATAAGGTATAATGATGGTTATATTCTCAATGATGTTATGGCACCTTGTCTATGAGATATATCATGATGATGTGATGTTGTCTAGAGATGTATCATTGATCTATTGAGGGACACTCTTAGTACATGTTTATAGGTACTATCAGTTTCTTAGTACTTGTTGCAGTGAATGGTTTTTGAGGAAGATATGTCATGGTACATGGTTGGTACATATGTGAGATCCATTGATATATCTTATGATGTATTGTTAGAGGCATATTTGTTGGATTTATTAGTGCATGCATTTGTAATATGGTTGAGCTACATATTGGGACATTTAGTTGATGAGTTGAAGAGGTGGTTATGTTGTACATAATTGATGAGTCATAACTTGATCTATAGTTGATGCATGATTGGTACATACTAGATACATGGTTGTGGCACTTGGTTCATGATAGAGTCATATCGTGAGTTATATGATATTTGTTTGAGGCACGTGGTTGGCATGTTGTATGGTTGATGATGTTACTGATGATCTTGATACACATTTGGCACATGGTTAATACAATTTAGTGATGATATCTTGTATGGTGTTGATGTACATACTTGATATACATGGTTGTGTGCATGATTGGCACATGGTCCAAGGATCATTGTTCTTTTGATGTAGTTGAGTAGTTAATCAGTGTTCTGGTTGAGAAACAACACTTGTAGCAGAAGCATATTGCAATAGTAGCATTTTTTCATCTTGCAGAGAATATAGGGGGAGCCATACCCACATGGGGAGTTATTATTTTTCCCATGATCAGTTACATAGGCATGATTCTAGGAGGAGAGACGATTGGAATCCATATCATCAACATTACATCATAGTGATTTCCCTTTTCAAAGGGAGAGAGATTCATCAAATTCATGGAGAACAACCCACATGATAGTGCATCCAAGGGGAGTGGCCTCACGGACAATTTATTCAGGGGGAGAAACCCCAAAGAGATAGACCCTTTTCCATTGATGTCAAAGGGGGAGAGATAGTCACATTGATCCAGAGATGGCCATTGATGAGGAGTGATGATCACAGAGGGAACATGAGAATTACCATGTCTCGGTGTTTCCATCAATGATTGGTTTTGACATCAATGTTGGTGTTGCCATCAGTGCTAAAGGGGGAGATTGTTGTACTATGTTGCCATTTATGTCAAGGGATTGATGTCAATTGCATTGATGTCAAGTATTGTTATAATGATGTGTTTGTATCATTGATGTATTATTGGATCACGTGGTCATTGATGTAATTGATGTTAGATGGTTGATGTCATGTGGTGTCATAGTGTTGTATCATTGATTTCATTTCAGGGTTGAGAGGAATTACCAAATGGATGAACTCCAAAGTGATCCCCTTATGGGGCAAGCCCTTAGGGGAAGACGCTCTTAGATAAAGTTATCAAAGTGGTCCCCTTATGGTGAAATCCCTCATGGGAAGACACTTTGTAAATTCCAAATGGTTAAGTGGTTGAGTCATCCTAGATGTGTGGTTTGGGACTCAAGTTTGTTTGAGGGATAATGTAATGAAGATCAATGAATTTGAGACTATTCTAGATGGATAATGTTCGTCATGTTGTTTTCAATGGTATGTGGAATGCCACCTAAATCCTCATAGTTAGAGAGTTATGGCCATGTGAAGTTGGAGAACCCTCATGAGTTCTCTAGAATCCCCTAGAAGGTCAAAGAAGTAAAATTATTCTAGAAGCTCCTAGAAGAAGTTGATGAGTCAAATTGGTTATTCATGGGTTAAGTGGTTACAACAAGAAAATAATTAAAAATAAATTAGTTGCAACTAGAAGTGGAGAGTTTAATGGTTGTGGATAAAGTGGTTGTAAGTGGACAAAGTGGGTTAGCCCCAAAAGAAATAAGTTGGGTAAGTTGGTTAGAAGCTAACCCCTAGAAGAAGCTACTTGGAGAAGTATAAATAAGAGAGAAAGGGTCTCTTATGTGTATGATATTTGAGCATATTGAATATCCATTTGTGAAAGGTTATTTGGGAGGTATTATTGATAGAGAATATTCGTGGTAGAAAAATCACGGCAAAAAAAGTGCGGCAAAAAAATCACGGCAAAAAAATAGCGGCAGAAAAAGTGCGGCAGAAGAATCGCAAAAGAAGAATAAGGGTAGAAAAACAACGACAGTTGAATAATGGCATTAGAACCACAACATCTAAATCATGGTAGCAGAATTGTGACAACAGAATCGTGACATCAGAATCATGACATCAGAATCGCGACATCGGAATCGCAGGAAAAAAAATGCGACAACAAATTTGACAGCTGCAAAAGGTTGGTAGTTTGGTAACCACATCAGATTTGCATATTGGAATATTTCCAATTGTTTCATGGTATGGTATAGCTATGGATGATTTATACATGACTAAAGGTATGGTTTTGGCAAATGGTCTTGTGTAAGGGTTTATGGTATTTGGTTTATGGAGAGTATGGTGTATTACTAGAGGTATCTTGTTGGTTAACTTGGTGATATTGCACATATGGTTGAGAGTTGACTTGATGTTTGATATTTGTGATTAGATTATATTTGGATGATGAGATTGATGAGACAGGTTGAGATGACAGGTTTTTTTGACAGTTTGTTTTGTGCATAGTTGATGCACTTGTCTTGGTATAGACTGTTGGTACAGTTTGACAAATTGCTTTCTGTCTACAAGATGGATCTTGTACTTGAGGATTGGATTCCTCTTCTCAGTTGGTGCTCAGATCTACAGGTTGAGTCTTGCATTGAGATTTGGTGCTCATTTCAGTTGGTGCCGATAAACCCCAAGGATTGTAGTCCGTAATACAAAATAATCTTATACATATATCTGGTGTTCATTATGTTCTTTACTGTGATGGTGAATAGTTTTTTATTGTTAATATGTCATTGAGATATATTTACATAAAATCAAGTATGTGTGAATAGAATTAATGAGTAATGATGTTGTGAATGGTTATGGATAACTAAAGTTTTGTAAAGGAGTAAAAAGATCCCTACACTGATTCATCCCCCCTCTCAATGTGGTCGATGTGTCCAACAATGGGGAGCCAAAAATAAGTGGCATGTCTTTCCCACCTGAAACTAGTCATTTCTGAGCTTGATGAAATCCTATAAAATGATGCCATGGGTATGCATAAAAAATATAGTATCAAAAGCATTATTATGTTTTTTGAATGATTTTGGAGAATCCTCTTTTCATAAGGTCTCATTCCTACATCCATAGTGTCGTCACTCCGTAATTTCCCTTGGATGCGGGAGGGAAACCACATAGGTAACCAAAGACCACTTTAGGCTTTGAATATGGCCTTTCCAAACCAGAGAGGGATCTCTCAATGCAAATTAGGCCCAGTGGCCATATCTGAAATAGAAATAAGGTTTTAAGATGTGGTGGAAGAGCAGAGAAAGAAATCCATTGGGCATGGAGTCAAATTTGAATAAAATGGAAATATCAGTGACTAGTGGTAGAACTATCAAAGAAGAAGAGGCTAGATAGGTGATAATATTTCAGTTTAAATATTTTTGTTGTATGATGGAAGAAATGGAAAAACATTAACCACATTCAGAGCACCAATTGAGATGAATTCTAATTGGGTTAAGAAGAGATAACAGTACTTAAATTGCTTGAATCTAAAGCATCAATATCAAATGAATTCTAGACCATTAGATTTCCAATTTAAGCATATAAAGGTTGCATATGAAATGAGAAAATAAAATAGGAAATACATACATGAGAGGGAAACACACACTTCATATCACCATCACAAGAATCTCTGGTATGAATAACATTGTACGTTTTCACTAATATTCCATTAAACTTCAGAAAAATTACAAAATGTTCAAAATAAATCTCCTCTATGTTTCTTCCAACTCATTAGTCAATAAAAAATATATTCATTTATCTCTCTCTCTCTCTCTCTCTCTCTCTCTCTCTCTCTCTCTCTCTTTGTCTCTCTCTCTCTCTATGTATATATATACATACATAGAGAGAGAGAGAGAGAGAGAGAGAGAGAGAGAGAATACTCTTCCCCAAGCTTACGAGGTCAAGCTAAACTACTTACCAAAGTTGGATCTAGTTACAAAATTATAGCAACATGTTTAGAACTGCCTCCTAGGAAACAAGAATCAATTTTCAGGAAAATAGGGGTCAAAGATAACATCACATCTCTCTAATAACGATATAAATTACAAAATTGAGAGAGGTTTTTGTGAATAGGCTCATCCTTTACAAAATACTATTTAATTTTTCCAAAATTCCTCTCCATAGTCTCGATATACACACCCAAATATAATGACTAAAACATGAAATCATTAAATGTTTAAATCTGAAAAATAGGTTGTAAAGATCCATTCGAATCTTCCAAAACATGACACCTGTGAAGAAACTGAGAGAAATTTTTGTGAATGAGTTTTTTCGTGACAAAATCCTTTTTCAGCTTTCAAATATTCCTTTCCATGTGGTCAGAAAATGAGTTTTAAGTTGACTGCAAAAACAATTATTTCCAGAACTTGCATAACGAACTTGCAGAGCGAGTTTCCTTTTGACATTTTCTTCTATTGTTTGGCTCTGATTGATGGCTGAAGGTAATTGATTGATAGTTTTACACTTGATTGATGATAATCATCCCTAGGACCACTTCATTACCCTTCCAAACACCATTTTCTTCAACATCCTAATATATGTCAAATACTCGATTCAGACTTTGACCCTTGAGCAAATTATAGGACACTAACATTGGCTCTAATGTGGATGTTTTCATCCCTCTGAGGAAGAAAAGAACCTTCTCACCAGGTTCCTTCATCCATTGGGTTGTTCCCACCCTCCAAACTGACTTGTGTCCTTCTCCAACTAAAATTAAACCCACTTTTCAAACTAAAAACCAAAACTATACACTAAAACTATGCATGTTGCAAACTGAAAACTGAAATGAAAACTCACTACTGAAAAAGATGCTTAGAGTGCTGATCTTATCCACACACCTACCCACTCTAACTGATCCATGAGTTTTTAATCAAGTGAATTCAAAGATCCAATGAAACCATATGATCACTTTATCCACTATTTTATTTTCTTGCATATCTTTGTTCAGGAACAAAATGCAATACTTGCTTAACAACAACTCAAATAAAAACTTGTAGTTAAACTCAATATTGAAAAAAAATTAAAAGTATGAAATTTTGAGTTGACTTACTGACTCCAATAACACTGCAAAAGGATCCTAAAAAATATGTGAATTGATATGAATTTGTATCATCCCTCCCATTTCTCTTTTGTTTTCATAAAAGATTAATTGATAACTATCATAAAAGGGCTAAGAATCTACATAAGATTGCGCCAATAAAACCTTTGTTGGCATGAAATACATGGTTGATTCTGACACTAACTCATCATCTCCTCCATCTTCAAATTGATGGTTGTCCAATGGCTACAAAATTTGACTACTAAAATCCTCCATATAATCAACTACATGATTATTGAAAACCTGATAATGTTGCTACCAACTTATGTTGTTGTGAGCTTTCTCGAGTAAACTATGGTGATTTTGCATCAGTTTGCACTCCTCTATTTTGTTAATGATTTTTAAATATTCTTTCAACAACTCAAATGAAGAAAAACATAAGGGCATAGGGTTACCTTCAACCAACTCACTATTTTCTTCATATTCAATAGCATAATTGTCATTCATAGACTGAATGTTTTCCTTAAATTGTTGAGAATGATCATTTTCTAATAGAGAAAATGCATTTGGTTGTTCTAAGAAATCAACATCATAATTAACTACATACTCATTATCATACTCATCATACTTAGGCACATCAAACACATTTGCAATGTCATCAATCAAGAACATTGGGATAGAAACTTGCTCTCCAACAAGCTGATTTCTAAGTTCACTTTGATGACATTCTTCGCTGAAAATTTCGAAAACATTCATGGCAAAATCAACATTATGCTCATGATGAAAAGACTTAAAATTCAAATCAACAACAAAATATTTTGGGACAACAACTTGTGGATCAAAAAACTTTTCATTATCCTTTGCAAATACATCAGCATTAAAAACTTCAAGAAAATGCGTGATTTTATTGACTCTCTGCTCAAAATTCATATCAGTTACTTTTTGTTCATGGTCACTCTCATTTTCTACAGTATCCAACTCCTCATTTTGAATTTGTTTTGAAATATTCCCATAATCTTGAAGGTTATCTTCCACTTCTTGTGCATCGTTAAACATTTGTTGCAAGGTAGCAAACCTCCTCTCCATCAGTAGAAAAGATAAGTTTGGATGGAAGGTTGTTGCATAACACAACATAGAAACAAATTTTGAAGGTTGGATCCTTTTAGGAATCCTATAGTACAAATTAGAAAACCTCCTATTGAACATAAATGTTGTTTCATTGCTTTGTCTTTTCATGGCACTAAACTCAAAAAGGTATTGATCCAAGGAATTCCTCTCACCCCAAAACTTTAGAAAAACATCCTTCAATTCTTCCCATGAGATGATGATGTCGAGATGTAAGTGTATAAACCACTATTTATCATCTCCTTGCAATGATTGAGAAAATTCTCTCATACATACATCATCATGCTCAATTTCAATGAAATTTGCAAAATGCTCAAAAACATGGATATGTTTCTCGGTTGTAGGGTTACTGGGTTCTCCATCAAATAGAGGTAGGTATTTATAGTTCTTTGGAGGAAAATCATGTAGGATATTAGGTAACTAAAGTGGTATGTATCTCTCTTTGATCCTGGAGGGTTGAGGCTTAAGCATAAGAGATATGATGTTTTCTTGGGTATCTTGAGGCTTATCATATTGATCATGTACATCATATTATTGGAATGAAAGCTCTTGGTCAGGATCAATTATGCAAGGAACATGAGATGTATTTACAACTTTAGAAGAAGGATATACAAATTTAGATTTCTAGTCCTCATTAGAATGTAGAAGGTAAAGGAAAATTCTTTTAACATGTTCAGAAAAACACAAGAGGTATCTGATAAAAAAGAATAATATCTCTTGGAAAAAACTGAAGCTTTGATACTCGATTTTCCCATGATGTCCTTCCATGTCTCTATAAAATGAGCTCATCTTCTAGTGGAGTCTTTGAAACTAATTTGAAGCTCAATTGGAGTCGCAAGGTGAATGGTACAACCTTCATGTGTTTGGCTTATGTTCACCATCATAAGTCAAATCTGAACTTTGTCGTTTATCCCAGGGAATATTTCTCCTTTGCTCCTCGACAACGGTGCCAAAAATGTTATCAGTCTATAATTTCCCTTGGCTATGGGAGGGAAAGCACAGAGGTAACCACATACCAATTTGGGCTTGGAATCTGGCCTTTCCAAACCAGAGAGCACTCTCTCAATGTAAATTAGGCTCAGTGGCCAGATCTGAAATAGAAATAAGGTTTTAAGATGTGGACATAAGCATAGAAGGCATTTTCTATTGAGAATTTTGTAGCCTTTTCTTTTCTGGATTTTAATGGAAAATTAATGCAGAAGTACAATACTTTCAAATTAGATATTATTGTGCTGGTAATTTTAAATGTGTGTCTCTTTCGTATGTATGTATTTCTTGTTTTTTCCCTTTTTTCATTTCATCTGCAAGATTCATGTACTTAAATTGAAAAGTGATGGTGTAGAATTCATCTAATATTGATGCTCTATATTAAAACAATTAAAGTAATACATATTCTTCTTAACATAGTCAGAATTCATCCAGGTTGGTGCTATGATTATAGTTATATGTTTTCCTTTTTCTTCCTTTACACAACAAAAATATTTTCACTAAAATATTATCATCTATCTAGCCTCTGTTTCATTGATAGTTCCACCAACCAGT
>JASDQU010507015.1:0-13903 GCA_032191745.1 Picea mariana
AGAGGGGGGCTGGGGGGACTCGGATTGTAGCAGCTTGGAGAGGGATCTTTTAAAATCTTTGTTTTTAACTAGCTCTGAGAGGGGGACGGGGATCCTGATCTTTTGAATCTCATGTTCAAAATTAAAGGATGGAATGGGCTTAGGAGCTTCCCTTACCTCGGTGACGGGTTCTTTGACTGTTGGCAAAGCGCTCTGAGCTCTCTTATCTTTAGTAGCGGCTGCTGCAGATCTAGTAGATCTTTCTGCTATGAGGGGCTAGTCTGGGCTATCAAAGACTCCTTCTTTCCTTCTCAACCTGAGATTATATCTGTTAGAAGTGTGACCGACCCTTTGTTCTTTCCCCAACTCATGAATTTGAGCGCTCATCAGGGATTCTTCGTATGCGGACTGCGTCAAATGAGGAAAAGGGGGAGCTTCTTCAATACAGTGAATTTCAAGGCCAAACTCGTCTATCTCCTCTCTTTCCTCATGATCAACTAGGTTGTTTTGGAGGGGGGTTTGAACCCTTTGATCTTCTTTGTCTTTTCCCCTTCGTTCCCTCAGGAAAACCTAAGGCGTATTGTCAGTAGGTCATCTGAAACCTCTATTATCAGTGTTCTAGGGATTTCTGTACATGGGCTTCCCCTCTAATTCCCACCTTTCCATCCTGGCAGAAAGCGATTTCAGTGCTCTAGCTGTCTCATCCATCTGATGGGGTAGGGGAGAGGAATTAGATGAGGAAGCTTCAGGCCTGTTCTTGGACGTATTTCTATCACTTGCGTTCCTGAGTCGGTTGATAGCCAATATGTTAGAATCTACCTCCACGGCCGCATCTTGCATGTGGGCCAACGTAGCAGCTCTTCTCTCCCTTAGCAGTAGGCAGAAATCAGGATCAAAAGCACTGGAGTAAGTGATCTTTGCAGAGGCTTCGGAGGGTTTTATCTCAGCAGGGATTTTGTTGTACATTTTATTAAATATCTTGGAGAAGTCAGAGACAGACTCTCCTTCCTTCCTCTTCAACGACCCAAACTCTGTCATGTAATACATGAAATATTTTTTATCTCCCCACTGTCTCAAAAAGGTACTATCTAAAGCTTCGATCCCATCAATAGATCCAGGAGGCAGGGCCTTGAACCATTTTCTAGCCTCTCCTTGGAGACTATGGACAAAAATTCTCATCCATACGTCTATGTGCATGATAACATTATCATCTGCGAAAGTGTAAAAGGATGCTAGGTGTTCTTCAGCAGCTATGTCCCCCTCGCCTGTAAACTTGGGCAGCTGCTTTAGGTATCCATTTGGTGGGAGGGAATTGAGAAGCTGTGGTAAGACAAGAGGAGCATACCTAGCGGCTATGATGGCCTCCATTGCGGTCATAGGGGGATTTGGTCCGGCCATATGGATATTATGTAAAGGGGAAGTCGGAGGAGAAGGAACTCAGAACGTGGATACTAGGGATGAGTTCTTAATGGGAGTGGGAAACAACAGGGGATTTAGCGAAAATGATAGCGAGCTTAAGCTGGAAGATGTTTCTCTTTGTGCAGAAGTGGAAAATCTAGGAGTAGGGAAATCTTCCGTGTTTCTGGGTCTATGCCAAGGTACAACTTCAGGGGAGACGGGAGTGATAAGGATTTCTCCCTCCAGTCCCAGACCAGGAGAGGAAACCTCAACAGGAACACTCCCAAAATTTAGGAAACGAGAAACTTCAGAAGGCGGTCTACCAGGAAACTGAGGCGACGAAAATGGATTTACTACAAAAGGTGATGACAGATGACCTGGTTCGGTGGAAACTTCTCCTTCAGAGGCCTTTCCTTTCCCACAAACTACCTCTTGATCGACTTCAGGTGTAGCTAGAGGCAGCTGAGGATTGGACCACGTGTGCCTGCCTCTGAAAGCCACAATTAACACGGCAGGTTCTTCACAGTGGAGTCGCCAGGTGTACAACATCAATCTTTAAAAGGCTCTGATACCTGATGCACCTTCGGAATAAGAGGCTCAATGTCGTTCAATCCCAGGGAAAATTTTCAACTTCGTCCCCGACAATGGCGCCAAAAATGTTGGCGACGGAAGTCACTCCTGGATTTCTTGCAGGAGCAGAGCCCGACGCCCATCAGTTTAATGTCACGTTTTGTTTAACGGGGTGATCAAATGAAGGTTAACTCAAGACGATGTGGCTTTAACTCCGAAACTAGGCCAGGCACGCATGGGCAAATGAGGTATTAGATAACTTCAGACAGTGAGTTGTAGTAAGGGTGAGTAGGGGGAAGAATTGTATCAGAAAGATGCAAGGGTCTGTCATAAACATCAGGTTTCTAACAGACTATAGAGGATAACATCTAAACGCAAGATCTTCTTACATTCAAATGCAGAAAACTGGAGAATACAACAGTGCAACAATAAATCCTTTATCATAACATAATTGCAACCATTCACACGAATCAGTCGATCACGAACTCTCTCAGTATGAGATGAAAACCAGATGGAGTGAGAAGACTGTCTGTCATTAAACAAGAAATCTTACATACCAATACATAACCAGAGAACTAGAGTCTGTTAAAGCTTTACAACCGGGAGCTCTGCTCAACCATCGATCATTACAAAATGGCAAAAACGCCTACATATACTCTTCCCTTCCTTTCGCCCAGCATAGGCATCCAAAAACTTTCAATGGATGGCGTCGCCTCAATCAAATCTGGCCTGCATTGCTCTGTCATACGCTACTTTAATTCGACATGGCCCGCACTAGAGGTAGCTGAACCCTTTGAATGTTGACTTGGCGTGTGCAGTTTTTTTTGGCGAGTTGAAGACTAGGCGTGGCTTCCCTGAGGAAAAATGGTACAGGGGACCCTCCCGGGCAGACTTTTGGTCGGGACCTCCATACTCTGCAACAAATGAGCGAGGTGAGGTTTGAACCACCCTCTCTTTTCTTCATTAATATCCAACAGGTACTGGAATTTAGCTCACGTCGAATCGGCATCTGGAGCATCACAATGCCTTCCTTCTGAGATTTAGCTCAACGCTTCAGAGCCTGAGTGGCCAAATGACAACATAAGCGCCCCTCCTCCAGGCTTGTTCTCTTTCGACCAGGCGCCAGAACCATGGGCCTGATCCTGGGTGCTATCGAAAATTCAGGGTTTGGGGTTTCGAAATGCATGAAACGAGAGGTGCCTGCTCCTCGAAACCCCGATCTGTGATATGCCGATATGCTTTCCACTTGTCCCAATGAGATCGAACGGTCTAGATTCGCTTTGACCCATGACTCTTCCCCTTGCTAAACCCCGGGCAATTGGTCAGCCCTGAAAACCCGATGGTCGTCGATCCGCTTCTATTGATGGATCTCGGACGCCGATGGAAAAACTTCACCCGCTCTCTTGACTTGCTGCCAAAAAACGGGATTCTCTCATGTTATGCTCGGGTGCTTCCCGTGCAAACTGCAGACCTGGGTACGCCTAACCCCAAGACAAGAAATATCGCTAACATAGTGTTCGCATAATTCATAATTTAAGACCGGAGGATATTTAAAATTTTTCTCTATGAAAACCATTTTCTCTGAAAAATCTTTATTAAAATCATCTTAACAAAGATATATGCATATCTATTATTTCTACAAGATTTATTAATTAAAATAATAAAAGATGTTAATAGAATTTTTTTAAACAAGTGTTGCATGGTAGTGTAGTCCTTGCCAAGCAGGTTACAAGGTAAATTGTGGAAATGGGGTCGAATTGTAAATGACAAAAGTGTTTGGTGCAAAATGTATATCACAGAAATGTTGTGTGCATCATGTATATCACGAAACATGGGGCATAAAATTGTGTTAGCGCTAAGGCGCGACCCCGCAGAGAGATAATTGGCTAAGTGTTGAAAGGAAATGTGGTCGGTCAAGCTCATGATATGACGATATAGGACCATTAATTTAAAAAGTATTTATATTAATGTATTGTAATAGATAATTTGTGGTCTGGTGCAAGATCTATACTAGCGCTTCCAAATGTAAATGACGGAAGTGTTTGGTGCATGTATATCACGAAAGTGTTGTGTGCAACATGTATATCACGGAACATGGGGCATAAATTTTATTTATATTAATGTATCGTAATAGATAATTTGTGGTCCAAATGTAGACCATGTTCCAATATGTGGAGGAATTGCAGACCACGAAAGTTTTTGGTGCAAGATGTATATAGTGGAACTGTAGATGACACAATTTTTGGATGCAATATCTATAATAGCGCCAACCCAGGGGTCGGTTGGGCTCCTGTAAATGACTGTTGAATACATTTTTTTGGTTGTTAATGGCAATAAGCGAATCACTGAGTTGTCACGAGTAGAAACATAATATATATACAATTTGACAGGCGGGGCCTTACATCTCCTCGGGAGCCCTTGTCACGACCGTTTTTCCAAAAATGTCCCAATGGACGCGTTGGCGGACGAACCGGTTCACATTTGCGCTTGTGTTTTTATATTGTGACTTTGATCGACCGCTAACATCCACTTTGAATGACGGAAGTGTTTGGTGCAAAATGTATATCACGAAAATGTTGTGTGCAACATGTATATCCTGAAACATGGGGCATAAAATTTCCTTAGCGCTAAGGCGCGACCCTGCGGAGAGATAATTGGCTAAGTGTTGAAAGGAACTGTGGTCGATCGGGTTCATGATGTGACGATATAGGACCATTAATTTAAATTGTATTTATATTAATACCGTAATAGATGATTTGTGGTCCAAATGTAGACCATGTTCCAATATGTGGAGGAATTGTAGACCACGAAAGTTTTTGGTGCAAGATGTATACAACAGAATTGTAGATGATGCAAGTTTTGGGTGCAAGATCTATAATAGCACGTCAACATGTAAATGACAAAAGTGTTTGGTGCAAAATGTATATCATGGAAGTGTTGTGTGCAACATGTATATCACAGAACATGGGGCATAAAATTCCATTAGTGCTAAGGCACGACCATGTGGAGAGATAATTAGCTAAGTGTTGAAAGGAACTGTGGTCGGTCAGGCTCATGATATGACGATATAGGACCAATCGACGAGTTCGAAAAAACTTAGGTTAAAGTTTAAGTATATTTATATTAATGTATCATAATAGATAATTTGTGGTCCAAATGTAGACCATGTTCCAATATGTGGAGGAATTGCAGACCACGAAAGTTTTTGGTGCAAGATATATAAAACGAAACTGTAGATGGCGCAAGTTTTGGGTGCAAGATTTATAATAGCGCCAACCCGGGGGTCAGTCGGGCTTTCGTAAATCGCTGTTGAATACATGTTTTTGGTTGTTAATGGAAATAAGTGAACCACTAAGTTGTCACAAGTAGAAGCATAATATATATACAATTTGACAGGCGGGGCCTTACGTCTCCCCAGGAGCTATTGTCACGACTGTTTTTCCTCTCTACTATCTTTCTCATTACTTGGTCATTTTTCCAAAATGGTCCCAATGGGCGTGTTGGGGGAGGAAACAGTTCACATTTGCGCTTGTGCTTTTATATCGTGACTCTGACCAACCGCTAACAACCACTTTTCAAATCGCGGATTTCCGGATAGGAGGGCTCTATAACCGGGGTCGAATTGTATATGATGCAAGTGTTTGGTGCAAAATGTATATCACAGAAGTGTCATGTGCAACATGTATATCATGGAACATGGGGAATAAGAAATTGATAGCGTCAAGTCGTGACAAATTGTAAAGTATGGAAGTTCAGGTTCAAGTTTAAGTATATTTATTAAAATTGTATTTATATTAATGCATCATAATAGATAATTTGTGGTCCAAATGTAGATCATGTTCCAATATGTGGAGGAATTGCAGACCATGGAAGTTTTTGGTGCAATATGTATACAGCGGAATTGTAGATGATGCAAGTTTTAGGTGCAAGATCTATAATAGCACCAACCTGGGGGTCAATCAAGCTTCCGTAAATCGTTTTTGAATACGTTTTTTTGGTTGTTAATGGCAATAAGATAACCACTGAGTTGTCACGAGTAGAAGTAAAAAATATATAAAATTTGGCAGGTGGGTCCTTACGTCTCCTCCGGAGCCCTTATAACGACCGTTTTTCCTATCTACTATCTTTCTCGTTACTTAGCCGTTTTTTCGAAAATGTCCCAATGGGCGCGTTAGCGGACATATCGGTTCACATTTGCGCTTGTGATTTTATATTGTAACTCCGATTGACCACTAACATCCACTTTGAATGACGAAAGTGTCTGGTGAAAAATGTATATCACAAAACATGGGGCATAAAATTTCGTTAGCGCTAAGACGCGACCCCGCGAAGAGATAATTGGCTAAGTGTTGAAAGGAACTGCGGTCGGTTGGGCTCATGATGTGACGATATAGTACCATTAAATTAAATTGTATTTATATTAATGTATTGTAATAGATAATTTGTGGTCCAAATGTAGCCCATGTTCCAATATGTGGAGGAATTGTAGACCACAGAAGTTTTTGGTGCAAGATGTATACAACGGAACTATAGATGATGCAAGTTTTGGGTGCAAGATCTATAATAGCACATCGAACTGTAAATGATGAAAGTATTTGGTGCAAAATGTATATCAGGGAAGTGTTGTGTGCAACAGAATATGGGGCATAAAATTTCGTTAGCGCTAAGGTGCAACCCCGCGGAGAGATAATTGGCTAAGTGTTGAAAGGAATCGTGGTCGATCAGGCTCATGATGTGATGATATAGGACCAACCTTACGAGTTCGAAAAAAGTCAGGTTCAAGTTTAAGTATATATTTATTAAAATGTAGACCATGTTCCAATATGTGGAGGAATTGCAGACCACAAAAGTTTTTGGTGCAATATGTATACAAAAAAATTGTAGATGACGCAAGTTTTGGGTGCAAGATCTATAATAGCGCCAACCCGGGAGTCGGTCGGGCTCTCGTAAATCGTTGTTGAATACATTTTTTTGGTTGTTAATGGAAATAAGTGAACCATTGAGTTGTCACGAGTAGAAGCAAAATATATATACAATTTGATAGGCAAGGCCTTACGTCTCCTTGGGAGCTCTTGTCACGACCATTTTTCCTCTCTACCATCTTTCTCGTTACTTAGTTGTTTTTCCGAAAATGTCCGAATGGGCGCGTTGGCGGATGGACCGGTTCACATTTGCACTTGTGCTTTTACATCGTGACTCTAACCGATAGCTAACATCCACTTTGAATGACGGAAGTGTTTGGTGAAAAATTTATATCACAGAAATGTTGTGTGCAACATGTATATCACGAAACATGGGGCATAAAATTTCGTTAACGCTAAGCCGTGACCCCGCGAAGAGATAATTGGCTAAGTGTTGAAAGGAACTGCAGTCGATCGGGCTCATGATGTCACCATATATGACCATTAATTGAAATTGTATTTATATTAATGTATTTAATAGATAATTTGTGGTCCAAATGTAGAAAATGTTCCAATATGTGGAGGAATTGTAGACCACAAAATTTTTGTGTGCAAGATGTATACAACGAAATTGTAGATGACACACGTTTTGGGTGCAAGATCTATAATAGCACGTTGAACTGTAAATGACGGAAGTGTTGGGTGCAAAATGTATACAATGGAAGTGTTGGGTGCAAGATGTATATAACGGAACACACGGGATAAGAATGCGATAGCACTAAGTTGGGACACTGCGGTGAGATATTTGGCCAAGTGTTGAAAGGGACAGTCGTCGGTCAGGTTCCTGATGTGAAGATATAAATGGAAATGAGGATTTGACAGTCCGCTAACCGATCAACCCACGGACAATCCAGGAGCCCGAGAAAGTCAGGTTCAAGTTTAAAGGGATTTTGTTTATGTTTATTTAAAATCATGAGCCCGAGAAAGTCAAGTTCAAGTTTAAAGGGATTTTTTTTATGTTTATTTAAAATGTATCCATAATAGTGTATCTTACTAGATTATTTGTGGTCCAAATGCAAACCATGTTCGAATTTGAATGATGTTTTGGGCTCGATTGTTTTTTCTCAAACCTACAAGGAACAAAGAAAAAAAAATCATACTTTAAATTTTGTATATCAAAGAATATATAATTTCTCCATAAACATGCAGAAAAGATATTGCCAACAAATGGGATATATATCACAGATGTCAATATATTAACCCTTCGTTTTTGTCTTCTATACTTATCTTTTGTCACGGAATTGTTGGGTGCAAAATGTATATGACAAAAGTGTTGGGTGAAAGATGTATATAACAGAACAGACGTGATAAGAATGCGATAGTGCTAAGTTGGGACGCCGCGATGAGATATTTGACCAAGTGTTGAAAGGGACGGTCGTCGGTCGAGTTCATGATGTGAAGATAAAGATGGAAACGAGGATTTGACAGTCCGCTAACCGATCAACCCGCGGACAATCCAGGAGCCCGAGAGAGTCAGGTTCAAGTTTAAAGGATTTTTTTTTATGTTTATTTAAAATGTATCCATATTAATGTATCTTACTAGATTATTTGTGATCCAAATGTAAACCATGTTTGAATTTGAATGGTGTTTTGGGCTTGGATTTTTTTTCTCAAACCTACAAGGAACAAAGAAAAAAATACATGACTTTACATTTTGTTTATCAAATAATATTTTGAAATATAGGAAGCTGCAATACATGCACAATATAGAACAAGAACATGTACAGTGAAATGAGTTAATTTTACGAAGAAATACAGATTCCAAGTAATAACACCAAGCATTGAATATCAACATAGAACAACCCCAAATATTTATATTTAGATAAACTGGGTCACAAAATACATTTGAGAATATTTCCCCCCAAAAAAGATGTCTTTGGATTTGCAAAAAACAATTATAGTTTAGTATATATTCTGCGAAATAAAAATGAGTTCGTCAGAACGACTCTGATTGGGACTGTCGCGGACTACGAAGCAAATATGCACAAGAATGAAGTATGTAGAAAGAATAAAGTCGACGATGGAAAACAACAAAACTTGGCAAGAAGAAAGAGAAAATTGTCAGATTTGGATTAAAGCTTTGTTAGAATAAGTGGATGAAGGAATAAGAATGTAATCAGTATCAACTTACTATGATGGTGTGCCATGGATTGTCATTTCTTCGTTGATTCCATTTTATGACTTTCCTCGGCTTTGACCTTCATTGGTAATCTGGTCGACAACTTTTTTCAACCATTCTTCGATGTAGCTCCTCATGGGTGCCACATTCATTTCATGCCGAATTTTTATATTGAAGAGTTCACTTTCCAAGCCCCTTAGATCAATAGACAAGTTGTGTAATGCTTCTTGAATATTTTTGTTTCTAATTGCATAACTGACTAGTCAAGTTTTCATGTCATCTTCACCATATTCAAGAATTCCATAGAAATTTTGAAATGAAAGTCTTTTATAGATATGAACTTGATCATCAAATGCTTGTTTGGTTAAAAAGAACGAGTTTAATATCAATTTCGGGTCCCAGAATTCATTGGTGCTGTCAGCTAGATCTATCTCAGTTAGCTTCTTGAATAGTTTGTCTCTTTTAGATATGGTGTGGCTACATTGTTGAACAAGACCAATCAGGTTCTTTACATTTTATTTCCAGCACACATTTAGTTGGTCTATTCGATCTAGGGAAGGGAGATCCTCTTGTCTTCTTCTGGATTCCGTCATACTGGTAACTTCAAAACCAAATGGTAAAACTGTATCGAGATAAAAACATTGGTCATTCTTAAAATCTACTTGCAGATACTCATGAAAAGCATGAGCTCTTGTTTCAAAAGAGACCATATTCTTTGACATCTCCCAAGCTTCTGTTATTAATTCAATTATTTTGTTTATATTATTTTTCACATAGTTTCAGGCCGATGTGAGAAGGCTTGTTGATCCTTTTAACTTTGGCGCAAGTGTGTTGGAGCCGACCATTGCCAAAGGAGTAGCAAATAGTGGAAGAGGCATTAGAGTTGCCTCCAATTCTTTGATTCACATATTTAACATGAGGTTCTCCGTTTCAAGGTCGCTAATAGAGTTGTCTAGAGCATATCCAGTTTCTCGGTGCATATTAGATATCTGGGAAGAGCGCATGTTGCATAGGTTGAACTTTGAACGAGATGTGTTTTTCTTATTCTCTACATCTATGTTTTCAATAATCAATTTGTTTGATTCCCTGTCAAAAACAACGCTCTGAAATGGAAAAGACTCTTCTTCGTCCAATGTATCTATGCCAAGTATGTCCATCCCGGGATTGTGAGGAGCAGTGTTGTCTAAGTGATCATCGTCAGGGAACAATTTCTCAATGTCAATTTCTAGTTCCATATCTTCGAGGGAGAGATCGTAGATATCAATTTCTCCCCTCGGTCCCTCTTGTTCTTGGACTATTGTTTTCCGTTTTTTGCCCGCGGGAAGCTTGTGACAACTTTCAATTTTGCCGAAGGGATGGTTCTTATCTCCTCCCCCGCCTGAAGAATTGTGTGTGACTTTTTTACTTGGGTAAGCCGTTGGAGTACTGGCACAAGATGTTGTGGTCTTGGCTGTGGTAGTCGGGGATTGGGAACTTTTTTCACCCGGGTCTTTTCGGTTCTTCTTGTGCGAATCACTGGTACTGGTTCAGAGTCCATTCAAGATATTGTAAGTGAAAGAACTATGGAAGTGGTTCCTGACCATGAAATCCTGGACTTTCCAAGGCATAGAAATGAATTGTTCTTTCCTTTTTGCATGAAAAAAATGCAACGAGTAGATGTACTCCACCGCTATTCTAGCAAAACAAATTGTACTAGATATGTGACATGGAAGGAAGCAATGATTTTGTTTAGACCCGAAAATCCTTATAACATTATAGTTCTCCATTTCTTCTACTGTGTCCCTCCTATCCAGGAAGATTTTCGGCTGGCCAAATAACCGAGCGAAATACCTTCCAAATATCAATGCTTTATAAAATGAAACAAAATAATTGAAGACCTTATAAAATAGATAGCAAGCGTCGTGTCTCCATAATTTATTGCACAAGAATGTTAATGGGTCAAATTCGTAGTCCAACTTCCTACACATAGATAGTCCAGGAAATGGATAGCAATTTGGCATGACGAAAATTAAATAAGGTGGCATAAATAATTTCTTTTGCCTCCTGTATTGCAATAACCAGGAAGAGTTTTGAATGGAAATCGTCTCGGGGCAATGGAAGATGGTTTCTTTCTTGACCATAAAATATAAAATATATAGAATCATTCGAGAGATGCCGGTTGCGCTTTCTTGTCTCATTGTCCTCGTGAAAATGAATACAATCTGTCGAAAAAGGTTTTTACATGCACTGACCTGTAATATGGCCATGTCCCAGGGAGTGGGCGTTGGGTCTTGTAATAACTTCGTCAAAAGGTCTAGTTCATTGCCATGCTTCTTTAAGAACTACTTGCAATTCTCTCCCTTGAAAGTAGGCGTTGGGTCGGTGTTAACATATTTCGAAATAATTTAGGCAATGGGGAGATTTGGAAATGGTTGCCCATCTGGACAATCCGTTGGTTCGGAATATAGTTCTCGGTGCAACACTTGACCAAGTCCTTAAAGTAAAAAAAATAATCGGCGATACAATGTGTCGTTGCAATTTCAGATGTCGAGATAACTTTCATCTAGAAAGAAGTGGATGAGTAGTATTCATAAGCTATGAATCATTAAAAACGTTGGTCCTCGTGCCCAAAAATATTCAGGGTATTTCCACAGACATGGTGTCGAGCTACAACCATAAGGTGATGAAAACCTTTCTTTGCTAAAATGGATGCTACAACATTATAATACAATCTCCCGTAAATCTTGGTTCAATGTGTTTTAATAGCAGATGCTCTCGACCTTTTCACCTTTTAATGCCAATATTTTCAAAGCTAATACAAGCGTCATCAATTTGCATTGGGAAAGCGTGCGAAGATGGCAGAGAAATCGAGAAACTATTGAAAAGCGGGGAAAACATTGACAACTATGTAATATACCTGGATTCTGACAAAAGTAGGTTCAAGTCAGAAGATATTTTGTTGATATTTACTCAAAAAAATTTCATATTATTTTATTTTATTGATGTTCTCTGTGGCCCAAATAAAAACTATGCTCAAATTGGAATGGTGGACCAACATTTTCATATGCAGGCAGAGCCTCGGATATGCAACCCTGTAAGGTTCCAAAATTATGTGCACAATATTAAAGAGCAGCATCATGTGAACACCTTTGTAGATGACAACGGGCCGACACAATATCAAATTATTGCTACGATGACGTCTTAAAAAAACCAAAACAACCATCATTTTTTTGCGAATTCAAGATTGAGAGAGGAAACTAATCAGATTCCATAATATTCTCCCATAAATTCATTTTAATGGGAGATTACCTCGAGATTTCCGCTTATTAATGACAATATTTTTTAACATCTTTGAACTGTCACCAGTGAAATCATAATTAATGTCTATTGGGAAGGGGCGAACGTGGCGGGCATGGACGAGAATTAAAGATGCTTTGGTACTTTTTTGAACCTGGGAGTTCGTGCTGGAATTGTAGATCACCCAAGTTTCGGATGGAAGATGTATACTCAGAACACGGGGAATGAGAGTTCGATAACGCGTACCCGCGACATAAAATTGGCTAAGGAAACAAAAGCGCTCGGTCAGACTCGTGATGTCATGATATAGATGGATATACAATTTGTGAGTTCGATAAAGAGTGAGGCTTGCGAGTTGGAGGAGTCCAGGGTCGAATTGTAGATAACTAGAGTTTTGGATGCAAGATGTTATCCGAACATGGGGCATGGGAGTTCGATAATGCATTGGGGGGGAACCTGCGGTCATAAAATTGGTTAACTATTGAGACAAAAAGGGAAATATATCAACAGATGCTTTGAAATATCAAAGATGTTGGGAAAAATGAGTCACAAGGTTCGAGTTCAGGTCGAATTGTAGATCACTGAAGTTTTGGGCGCAAGATGTGTACTGCGCACACAGGGCATGAGAGTTGGATGGTGCCCACACAAGAACCCGCGGCCATAAAATTTGCGAACTATGAAAACAAATGACGATCGGTCAAACTCGTGATGTAGAGATATAGATGAACATGAAATCTTCCACTTCGTCATCTGGGAACCCGTGAACATAGACATGGATCACCCAAGTTTTGGATGGAAGATATATACTCGGAATACGAGGAATGAGAGTTCAATAATGCGTAGCCGAGGAACCTGCGACCATAAAATTGGCTAAGGAAACGTAAGCGCTCAGTCAGACTCGTGATGTCAAGATATAGATGGATATACAAATTGTGAGTTCGATAAAGAGTGAGGCTTGGGAGTTCGAGGATCCCGAGGTCGAATTGTATATGGGAAGAGGAGTTCGATAATGCATTGGGGGGTTCCCACGGCCATAAAATTGGCTAACTGTTGAGATGAATTGGGAAAAATATCAACAGATGCTGGGAAAAATGAGTCGCAAGTTTCGAGTCTGGGTTGAATTGTAGATCACTGAAGTTTTGAGCACAAGATGTATACCACGCACATGGGGCATGAGAGTTCAATGGTGCCTACGCAGGAACCGACGGCCATAAAATTCATGAACTATGAAAATGAACAACGGCCGGTCGGACTCGTGATGTAGAGATATAGATGGACATGAAATCTGTCACATTGCCATCCTGGGAACCCACAAGCATAGACATGGGACTAAGTATAGAATTAGAAATGGATAGTAGAGGGAAATAAAAAAAAAGGGGAGAACGACTAAGTATAAAACAGGGAAAAGAAAGGGAGGTAAGAACCGACATGAAAGAAAATTGTTACGTAGGAACACATGAAAATAAAAGATGGAGTACAAATTTATTTATTTCAAGATAGCAACACAGAAAATACAATTGACACGAAGACAAGTCAATGTACAGGAAGATATGAAGTGCCCAAGGAGTGAGCAAAAAAAAACAGAGCTGCAAACCATTTC
>JASDQU010507015.1:14587-27973 GCA_032191745.1 Picea mariana
TAGCCATCAAGCTATAGAGATATGCTTTGAAACATAGAAATATGACTTTGCAATATATTTGATGTATATCTCATAATTCAAGTGCAATACCAATTGTATCATGATCAGACCAATATGTGTCTAAGATAAACATGTTGTATTGAGGAGCGAGCACATTTGACCACACATGGTCAATAAGTGCGTTTTGCACATGGCTTGTGTTGTTCAAAAGAAAGCGGAGACTGTATTTGCACATGTAGTTTTTCAATTCTTTTGTTCTAGCATTATTTTGTAGCATGTCAATATTGAAGTCTCCTACAAGCACAGTGGATCCGTTCAGATGGAAATGACCTAATGTGTTGGAAATAACACTTAGTATGTTGGAGAGTGCTGCATGGGGAGAAGCATACAGATTCAGTATTGCAATTTTTGTTCCATGAAAAAATATCTTTGCAAGCACCATCTCAACATTCTTTTCTTCAAAATGTATATGGTGTAAAATTGGTACATGTTTTTTCACCAATATCATCAACCCATGTGTAATGTAACATGATATGCAATTGTAATTTGGAAATTGTTTGTTTTGCATGCATAATGCCATGTATGTTTCCTGCAAGCACATAATATCTGATTGCATTGTATCATATTCATTGAGTATATCATCTATTTGTGCATGTAAGCTACGTGTGTTAAGCGAGATATTTTATACAGATGACTTTGTTTGTATGGATTGGTAATCATATTGCAGCTGTCATTTTGCGGTAGTCCTGGGGCGATCCATTTCAATATCAACTTTTTGTTTGACTTTGAAGTTATCTTTTGTAAGAGGACTTAGTAAATACAAGGAGTCCATGCTTCTAACACGGGACAATGTTGTGTATACAAGTCCATGTATCCAAATTCTAGCAGGCTGAAATGCAACATTTGTTAGTCCTTGCGATCTGTGGAATGTACCTGCACATGCAAGTTTAATTGGAAACTGTTTTTGAATCTTCAGTCGGCATGTCTTTTCTGATGTCGATACTGAATTTGATGTCTGCAAAATAGGTGTCCAATCGCTTGCAGTGTTTGAATTATATAGATAAGCCAACTTGCTTGCTTGTCGTTTTCCTATATGCGGTTCATGGAACTTAATCCAAAGGACATCAAGTTTTTTCTGTTTTCGTATAGCCTTTGAGTATTCCATCTGCACCATTGACCAAGCCATCCTGTGAATCATAGCTGCAGGCATATATTTCAACCAACATTTCTAATTTCAGGACAAGCTGCAAAGGTAAAGTGGTTGTATGTTCATGACATGGCACATTTCCATGGTTGTCTTCTTCCAGGTTAATTGAATTGATGATGATATCATCGCCAGACATGAGCGATAGAATGTTCTTGTTATGCATTGCAACATCTTTATTTGTGTAGAATAGGTAAGGGAACATTGGGTTTGTTGGTATAGGTCACAAGAACCTTGAAATGCTATATGTTAAGTCATCATATGTTTGGCTGTTTGTCCGCATTCTATTCATAATTGCAATAAATGTTTCATCTGTCTGATGCATTGTAGTATGCAATTCAAAGAATTTAATATTGCATCTCCAGAATTTATGCATCACTGTTTGCATGTTAACCGTAGGTTGTTCAAATATCAACGAATCTTGGATCGATTGTGCCTGATAAAGATCCCCACAAAATATCATGTCAATGTTTCCAAATTATTTCGTGTGCACATGTTTAATGCTTTTTAGTCGGTTGTCAATAGAATACAAGAAACGACTTCCAATCAAAGATGCTTCATCTATAAAGACAAGTTGGAGTTCTTCATAAAGCTTAAACGTATCTAACATTTCCTTGCTAAATGGAAGAAACTGTGACTTGTTAAAATGCATTAAAAATGTAGAGTGGATTGTTGTTCCACCTGCATTATATGCAACTTTTCCTGTGTATGCAACTATTAGGCCCTTTGGTTTCATAATATCAGAGGAATTGTTTGAATCATAGACTCGTATAAGCATTTGGAACAATGCTTTCTTTGTGAATGTCTTGCATGTTCTTGCGCCTCTTGTAAGGAACAAGTTCATAAGAGTGTCCATGTTCAAGCATTTTTTAAGCGCAATGTCCTTTAGAATTGTTTGTTGTTCTCGATTCAATAGACGTCTTATTCTGTGGTATTCATTATTTTCAATAAGAAAATGATGTTTTTTGAATTGAAAACTAAGATTGATACGTTTTTCACTACCACCTGCTCGAGGACGAGGCAAATCTGCTTGCAAGTCCTTGGACTCGCAGGGAGTTCTTGTTATTTTTCAGTTTGTGAATGTCTCATCAAGAATGTCATAGTTTTCTAGCTCATTAACTGCAATTTCTAGATCACCCCATGTTGGATTAACATTGTAAGTAAATCTAGTTTCATTGATTTGCACTATAGTCTCAGAGGGAACATATGCAACTTCTCATGTAGAGAAGTTATGTTTTAATGTCTCTTCGTTTTCATGGAACGGAACGTACAACAACAGTTTTTCTTTACAATAGTTTTCTTAGTCAGAATGTTTATTGTATTTGACAAACCGTATCACAGAGGTTTTTTTTTCTTTTTGATATGGACGAACCATTTTTTTTGTAATACGATACGAATTCTGCTAAGAAGATATGCCTAATAGGAGATGGATGTTGGAGGTAATAATCAATAATAGAGTGACATAGCACGTCTTCTGAATTGTCAGGCTCTTGTTCTAGCAAAGCCTGTGGTTTAAGCACAAATGTGCGTTTCTCAAGTGTAGATGTGTTTATGAAGACACATTTTCTTGAACTACAATTAAGGGGCAGAGAAAATTCAATGTGGACTTCTTGTTGAGCAGACATTTGTTGAAGATTAAACAATGTATTGCCAAGTGTATGTATCATTTGTATGGCATTAATATGTCTTCTTTCATGTTCTTTGCGTACTCTTTTGAATGCACTTGTCATAGATTTGTCAACCTTTGTCATATGCGAGGTACAATACGATGCTGCAACATATGCATTTTAGACGTACTGCGCATCTATATTTGCATTCCACATAATTGGCATGTCCTTGGAGAAACTGTTGTTCCAAATATGAGAAAGTTTTCGTTTAAAGAAAAATGTTGGTTGTTTAAGCGTATATTGTATGGTTTGGATGTACTCATCTTCTGAAAGATTTAGGTCTATCAAGAAGTCATCGAAGCTCATCAACTTGTCAAACTCTCCTTGTTCTAGAAATGTGAACAAGGATTTGTATTTCTCAGCAACAACATTGTCCTCTAAACTAAGTGGCTCTATGATTCTTGTTGCTCTCACTGGCGGCACGGGAAAGTTGTATATGCAATGTGAGTTTTTTCATTTTCTACAACTTCTTGTATGATAATGTCTATGAACTTTGGCAAGTTCTAGATCCAAATGATCTATGTTGCATGTTATGTATTTGTCCACAAATTGCTTGATCTATGAATTGTTGTCAGCTCCATAGACTAGTGCACCTTCTATCCACAACAGTGTGTGGTCATGTTTATTCCCCATATTCTAGAATTCAGTCACAAAAAAATAGTCTGATATTTTTCCAAAAAACGTTTCATCACGGCATATCAATTGTCTCAAAGAATTTATTCTATGTCTATAGTAGCGAGTACGTGTCACGGGGTCTTTTCTTATGAGGTACTCAATGTCATTATTTTCCAGTGTATCAGTTTGTTTTTTACGTTTCTCGTTCATATGCAAGTCAGATACGGCAACTACCAATGGATCCCAACAATGCTCTGCACTTGTAAATGTGATGAAAAATGTTGGCGGTCCCAATTGCTGGATCATTGCAAAAATAATTTTCTTGTTTATTGCAAATAGCCAGGAGAGATGCGAATGTTTTTGAAATCTATGTATTCAATATCAGATTTTAAAATTTTTTCTAGGTTTACTTTGTACTTGACATCCTTGGTCAACAACTTTCTTCCTTATAACTATCCTTTTCTTATTTGGACCCACATGGAAGACAGAACTTGCTTTATTATTATGTGCATTGTTTTGAAAAACAAATTTGTTATGTGACAGGAGAAGTCACCGCTTGAATGTAGCAGCTCCCATCGAACTATTTTATGATAACTGAATCATTATGTAATGTCAGTGGCATGTGGATCTCCATAGAAGAGTGTTGGGAAGTTCATTTCCTCAATGAATCTGTCCTTGAATATTCTAAGTGGACGTTGCTCCTCAGCAGGTGCAATTTCGACAATTTTGTCTTACAAGTCACGAATGCACTGTGAATCAATGAATCCATGCACCAATGTCTCAGTAGGTGTTTCATTCTCCGATTCATCACTTGTATCAAATTCACTAGCATTTTCAAAAGTCTCTGCAGATTTGTCATCCTCTTCTTCAAAAACATTGTTCCAGTTCTCATTTATACAAATGTTATGTGCTTTGTACAGGGCCCTGGAACATAATTCCTTTAATTCTTTCATAACAACATGCACACACACTTTGCCTATCTGATACACATTTTTGTATTGCAAGCGTCTTTTGAGAGCCACAACAATTGTCAGTGTATCGCTAATGAATTGTGGCAAGACTTTTTGCACAACATCTAGCTGAAAAGACACATTAACAATTGATCTTGTTATGCCCATTTGGGGTCATTTATATCCCCAGGTCCTGATTTGTGCAAATGAAATTCGCAGAGACACAAGTCTCTCTTCAAGTTTCGTAAGTGCACTTGCATCTGATAGTGGTGTATTACATCTTATTTGGTCAGGGGTTGCAAATTGTAACAGTTTTCCATTTTCAAGCGATCGTTTGCATGGAAGACAAATTTTGACATTGGAAAATGTTTTATCATGTGTTGTCAAGCGGACGTATTCTGCTTCCAAATCATGCGCGAAAGACTAACTGTTTTTTGTGAAATTAAATTGATCACAAATTGCACATGCAATGGAAGGAGTGTCTTTGATTTGTTTCATGTAAGTCTGTCTTGCATCTTTCTTTCGCAGGGAAGTATGGGTAGAAAGTGTTTGTTGGTTTTCATTGGTAGTAGTGCATGGTGTTGCTTCTAGCCCACAGCATGTGATTTTTTCCTCTGGGACAAATACATGATCATTGTGGGATATGCAACCGTGCTTGTCTTTGTTATTTTGTGCATGAGCAATTTTTTTTAGATCGTGATATGCCAGTTTCTCTCTAAAAGGAAGCGTATCAATGTATTTTTTTAATCTCACGCATGACCTTTTTCAAGTTGTGGTAACTTAGTCTACGTTTCTTGCTCAAGGGTAGGATGAACTGATTGCAGTTGGGATGAATTTCACTATGTTTAAATAACATGCGACACTTATGCACATTCGATGTGGTTTGGCTGGCATTGACACTGGACACTGGAACAACAATATTTCCTATACCACCAATGTTTTTTTCTCTCTTACGTATGAAATTTTTGAGGTTGTCATAACTTAGTCTACGTTTTGTGTTTAAGACCCGTATGGCCTCATCACAACTGGGATGAATTTCACGCATGAATTTTTTCAAGTTGTGATAACTTAGCCTACGTTTTTTGTTTAATCCCTGTATGGCCTTATCACAACTGGGAGGAGTTTCATTCTCATTAAACAACATGCCACGCGTATGCAGATTCGATGTAGTTTGGGTGGCATGGACATTGAACCCTGAACCAATGATGTCGAAGAAAAGGTTGATAATGGATATGTGTCGTATATGTTTTCAATGAGAGGATGTCAATTGTTCGATCATAATTTGAATCAATAAACCAGGAATAGACTGTGCCATCTGGCAGGGCTAACTAGACCTGGGTATTTACTCTAAATATGATAAATAACCATTGCAAACAAAATCTGCAACCCTTCACATTTCCTTTTTCTTATGGCAGCATCATGTTTACAAGGCATTCTTGCCAACTTACAATTGTCGACACATTTTCTAAGAGATATGGTGAAAGGTGTTTATGCAAGCAGCTAAAACCTTGTTGGCTGCTGCCTATAATTGTATTGCAAAAGGATTGTACAATGTAAAGCCGCAATGACTACACATCGAAATCTGTTGCTAACAAACAACAAATTGCATTGAACAGACTAAATTCACAACTAGATACAACAATTTTCGCTAGCTGCAAACTATTGCAGTCTATGCGATGCATAATCTATTTCCATTGCGATTCAAGGTCTTTGCAAACAAGGGACAAGTAAATCTGAGGTCCCCCAAGATTGCATATGGACAATTTTCTATACAATAGTGGTTCATAATAACCACTGACAACATTGACATCATGGAACAAGATGGAATATGGATTGTTAGATGTAGTTTTGTTGAATAGTAGATATCTTGTTTTTCTTGTCAATTACCATATTCCAGTGGATATATTGAGCCACTTAGACAACCACTGTATACAAAATGTATCTCCCCAAAGTCCCCTCTCATGTGCAGACAGAATTGGAGATGCAGACAACCACATCTTTGAAAAATACATAGCGACATCATGTATTCCATGCAACTACCGAAGAAAACTAGATTCTAGTTTGTATTCATACGACTCCAATGCCTTAATGTCACAATTTTTTAAACAACCAAAAAAATAATCTATCAATCCATTGTGCAAGTCGACTGAGAAATAATGAAAATGCAGTAGAACCTGAAATGCATTGAAAAGACAATCCCCTACAATATATGAGAATGCATCCAATCTAAAAATCTCATTGTTATACAACACCTCGTTAATGTTGTCATGTATAATGGAGTGTGTATCTATTTCATACGACTCAACATATATTACTTGTTTCATTCTTTGAACTGTGATTTTGAAGCTATTTCTTAGTTACTTTCAGTTTGTATGAAAACANATAGAAAACTACAAGCGCATAACTGCATACCAATCCCGATATGTATCCTTCAACCTTCTTCTTGTCAAATTCAATCCCCCCTAGTCGCCACAACAGTTGACAAGAAAAAAAACATACTCTTTAAAGTGAATCAAACAGAAAAAACAACGCAAATAAATAAGACTATAAATTTGTTGAGCAAAAAGAATGTTTTGAACCTATTCATGGTGTGCATCCTACAAGCTTCTCAAAGGCAAAAAAAGTTCTGCAAAATAGAAAGGACAGAACAAAGACAACAGGTGGACACAGTTTTTTGACCCAGAGAATAAAAGCATTTCCTGCCCCTACACCTCGACGGATGGTTCCCCCTTGTGACAGCTCTGAATTCATTTACTAAACCCCTTTGCATTGCAATTTTTGAAATAGCTATGGCACAATATGAGGACGTGGCAACCGGCATGAAAAGACACATGGTTTCCAGGAACAGAAGATAAGAGCACACAGAAAGATGTTCTGCAACATAATTTTGAAGTAGGGACTCCTACCATTGAAAAATATTCCTTGCAAGGTGCAAAACACCAAGTAGAAAAAAAAGAATAGCAACGAAACAATGGCACAAAAACTTACCCGTGAACAAGGGATGACAAGAGCTCAACGACAAAACTTGCAAACTGCAACATGTCCAACAACTTGCAAAGTTGAAGAACAACAAACCAGTGAACAAGCAACTGCAACTACATGACCACAACTTTGCAAAGTTGAATCAAACAAGAACAAGAAGCATGGAATGAACCAATGAACAAGCATCAACCACTAAACCAGTGATGCCGATGGGGAACAATTTTGCACAATTTCACTGCAAACAACACCATCAAAAAATATGGAATGAAACTGTACAATAAGCATTTAAGGCTGCGAGACATGTTAAGTAAACACTTAAGACTGTCAGAACCGTTGAAGGGCATCATCCTGTGCAAACATTTAAGAAAGAATGCAGCGTGGCAAGCCTGTTTACGTACACAACAATGACAAAGACTCTCGAAGCACGCAAGAATAAAGAAAAAATCACACACAGTAATATGATAGAGAATGTATTCGAAGGACAAACTTTGGATATGCTAGCATATCAAACATTGAGATAAATTTAGCTAGCAGAAAATGCTAAGACAAACATTCGAACTAATGCTAGCATTAATCCACTTTCAATCAATACATATGAAAAATATATGATTCAAAAAAACTTTATACAATAATATTTTTTGGATATATCAACATATAAAACATTGGAAATAGCTAAGTCGACAATAAGACCTCCAATCTGTTATCCAATCAGATCATTACATATATGGTACTTTTTATTATATAAAAATCAATGTTTTTAGTTCCCTAGCTTCAACAATAAATATTATGCAAATATTTGTGGTCAAAAGACAAATTAATATAAAGTCAATGAATTATCGATAGCTATAGTCCCTCTATCCCTATGACAATCAATTACATTATATATATGAACTATGACAATTTCACCTTAACCCTAGAACTTTGAAGAATAGAGTAGCTTGTGTTTTTTTTGGTTTCTAAAAACTTTTAAAATTTAATAAAATCTAAGCATATTTGAAAATCAATAATTTGGAGATCTTAGTCAAGGCACCATTACAAAGTTCTTTTTAAAAATGGTGACCTATTACACCATCAATTTTTATTTTTTAAATAGTGACCCATTACACCCTTCATTATATTACACCCTTCATTATAGTTTAGTTTTTATTAACTTTAAAAACTCAAAACATACTTAAAATTCTAATATACAGTATAGTAATATGTAATATGGATCCTTAATTCATTGTCTTACCACAGTTCCTTTCAAGGATGGTGGCTTATTGTATCATTATAGTTTATTTTTCATTATGGTCTGTTCTATCTTACCTGGTACAACACACTTTCCATTTTGAAAGAACCGTTACTTCTCAAACCCAAAAAACTGGTTCACCATCCTTTGTGCATCTCCTTAATACACTATTGTCATTTTGAAAACACAATTACTTTTCAAACCCAAAAAACTGGTGCAACACCCTTTATACATCCTCACTAATACACTATAAAAAGAAAAAGAAAAATGGAATAAAATGAAGAATCAACAACACCTAAAATCATTTACATAAAGTAGGTTACCATGGGATAATCATGAAATTGAATTCCAATTGATTATTTGAAACATGGGCAACACTTTATACCAAATTTTGAAATTGAAATTTATTTAATAATCATGCCAACTGAATAATTGAGAAACATGTTAAAAAAACGGGATAAACAACATTGAATACTAACAAAATGATATATAATAATTTATTGATACCAAACCTAAAAACCAACTGAAATTCAAACTACATATTTTACAATCTCCCAACATATTAAACCAACACATAGAAATTTTGAATTAAAATGGTATTTGAAGAGCTAATAACAGGATAAGTACATAGCACTATTAAAATGGTATTTGAAGAGCTAATAACAGGATAAGTACATAGCACCTTGATTCTCCCTCTTTAAAGTTGCTGCAGTGTGATACCTGAAGTAGTGGAGTTTGGAATTTTATTAAAGGTTGATTATTGCTTTTAAATGACAAAGAAATTAAACTTGCGTGCTTAGAAATAGCATGTCTAATATCAATATTATCAGAGTTGAAACTGATATACCAGTGTCAAAGTATATAATTTTACTTCTAAGTAGAAATAGCATGTCTAATATCAATATTATCAGAGTTGAAACTGACATACCAGTGTGTCAAAGTATATAATTTTACTTCAAGCTTCATAAGCAACCTGCAAATGTCTTCAGAAATCCAAACCCTCTCTCTTCCCAAAAGTAGGTCAGAGATCAGTGATTCCAGCCGTAACTTCAAAATATAGTCCAAAGAAATGGGGCAGAGAAGATTAGCATATTAATATTTTATACAGGGATGGAATTCAATTAAGGAGTGTTAAGTTAGAGATTTGAATAAAGTCAAGAAATTGTTTTAGAAACACGAGTCATGAAAATTTTCATAAAGAAAGTGTCTAGACTGAAACCCTCTTCCCCCTTTAGCTGTTATATCATAGGTGGCATCATTTCCAGCTCCCCCACAGAGTACTATACTGCAACCCAAAATCCTGTTGAACATTTTGTAGGCCCTATCTCCCGGCAGCAGAGAATTTTCTTTGAGCTGAACATGATTGATTTTTATTTTTACTATTTGTTAATGTAATAGAAATATCTTATTTTGCTATAGTTTTTTTCATTAACTCACTTTTTATTAATTTTTAATGGTTAGATTTTTGAGTGTTTCCTCAGGACTAAATATACAAAAATATTAAATTTTCATTACCTAACAAACTAAACCCACACCTTAACAAATTATACTAATCTATTATGCTATCAAAAATAAAAACGATTCTATATTTTTATCAATGTCTACTTATGGAAATTTGCAATACAAACACCTAACTGATATAGTAAACTGTCAACCATCTGAAATATGTTGCGAGATATTGCTCAACTTTAGAGATGCAACTCAACCGACAATATTATTGCTTTGTACTTTTTCATCTTAAATTCTGAACACTTGGCAAAGGTAGCAGCTAGGGATGCATCCAAGGTTCACATCCAGATTGCAAAATGGAAGGGACGTGCTAAGTTTACAGTGAAACTCTCAAGTATCGACTACATACACACATTTATGGATAAGATTTTATAACATCTCACATTCCAATTCTGCGGTTTCTTCCAAATTCCTGAGCTCTTCTCCAAGCCAGTAAATGTGGCCTCCTTTCAATTGCAATCTGATAGTTCCGTTCTCAATCTGCTATTACACATTATTTGTACACTTTGTAATCCTATCTCACCTGTAAAACCTTTTAGTCCAATTGATCAGCATTTGAGCTGCACTTTGACCTCTAAAATCTTGGGGTTTTCTAACATTTTGAGTTTTTCTCACGTTTTAACTAAAATGGTGTCGTGAAAACTACACTGCGGGACTCCACCATTAACATGAATCAAGCAGGCAAAATCAAATAAATAATAGAGAAGGAATGCATATATAACTTTGTCACTAAGGCATATAACTTTGTCACTAAAGGCATGGCCAAGAGTCCAAATTACGAAGGACATATTAATCTCACAACTCACTCACTTAGTTCTTTAGCAAGAGTGTGCTGTTATAGAAACATATAAATGTTCGAAAACAGTATTACATCTAGAATAACAAAGTGAAGGAATGAAAGCCAAGCTAAACTATACAATCTTGGAGGCACATTTGACTTTATATCTACGTTGACAAAATAAATACAAAGCAAAAGCCAAACAAGAAGAGACAAGTGATGGCATCATTCCTTTTTGCAGATGTTTGGCAATATTTGTTTTTTTTCTGCCACCTTCTTCCCTTTGACGAAGAGCCTCGTTCCTTTGCCTCTGTAATTCGTTATTTTTTTTGTGTTCCTTGATTAAAACCACCTTCAAGTGCTTCAATGATATCTCCAAATGGGCTTTTCCTGTTTCAGCATCCTTCATTGCTGGTATTTCAGATTCAAGCTCCAAAATAGCCCCCCTAAGGCTTGCATCTTTTCTCTGAATTGTATCTTCTTTCAAGTCTAAAGCTTCTTCTAGTTGTTCAGCAATCTTTGCTTTTACTCTCCAAGCATGTGCAATTTGATGGAGGCTGTCTTTCCTTTGCCTTGCAAATTCTTTGTCTGCAAGCATCTCCAAGCAATTAAATGAAGTCTCTGCATCTGCCCTTTCCATTTCACCGGCAATGCTTACTTGGCTTTCAGATTCAGGTTCAAAACTAGTCAGCTTAAAGTTTTCTGCAGAGGCTTCAGAAAACGCATTTGGCAATACTACTTGTATAGCCATTAATTCCCGCTCGTAAAGGAGGTCTAGACTGCAAAATGACAGTTTCAGAAGTAAGGAAACAATGCCAACCTATAAAGGAAAATATCATACAAAGAAAGCTTGCTGCGGCTATATTTTTACCCCAGGACAAACTTGTAAGTTCGACACTGTCCTAATAAGAAGGTGCGACCAGCCTTGCTCCCAGATCCTCTTCTATTAGTGTAGCCGGGGTAATCTGCTATTGTAAAGTGAACTGATTCTTTCAAAAGCAATCCACATTCTTCTGCTTGTTTCACCAACTCCCATTTTTTATACGGGTCACTTTCTTTGTGGGTAACATGAATTTCTCCAATTTCGCTAAGCATAGACCTTGCATTTTTGAAGAACATCTTCAGCAAGTCACGGTGCTTTCTGCCCAGCATGGTAAAACAGAGTTCACCAACTACAACATTTCTTCATGCAATTATGGCTACATGCTCAAATCCAGACTGGTGAAAAAATCTCTTGATTTAACCACAAAATTGTTTCACTTTGATCAATTTCAATAGGTCATATAATTAATTAAGGTTTAAGAAACTTACTCGATAACTGTTTTATCACTTTCCGGTCCATAGAAACCTGCATGAGGAAAGTTATAGACAATTCTATGGAACCTCATCTTTCTTAGGATATGGTGCTCCTCCATTGTTCTTGCATCAACCTCGTGCAATATCACTGCTCCAAGCTTCTCCAAATTCGACAGTGTTTCTTGGGCTGATTTATACGACTGTAGCACCTTCTCTGTATCAAGGGCATAAATATAGGGACAGAGTCACAGAAGCAATATACAAGGAGGAAAACAAACAAATATATAGGATAAAAGCAATCAAAGAAAAACATAAAAATATGGGAGGAATTTGAGACCTCTACTGTCCAGGGAGGTGGGAACCATGTTTTCTGCAGACCCAAATGCATTGGCCAAAGATGAAGAAAACGTGAAGTCCCCTTCCCCAACTAATAATATCTGATGAAAGTTCGAGTAGTGCTTGATACTCCTCTCTCGAAAAGGACATCCCAATAGATAGCTCGAACTGTTAATGTCTGGATCATGCGCAGCTAACTCCATGTTTCAATACAAGACTGAGAATCCACCAAGCCCCTGCCATCACAAATCAATTAGAGCACTCAACCACCTAAACCCAAACCCAGGGTCCACTGAAAAGCAACATACAACCATGAAGCCTAAGAGCTTAACCATAGACCCTCTCAAATATAATATTTTTACAATAATTAACATGCGAACTAAATCATAGCTACTTCATGGCAAAATGCAACCCTGTGGCTAAAACCCTTAGCCTGGAGCACTGTCAATTTTAATAATATTCTTTCATCCAATAAGCTTTTGAACTCTACTGTACTCAAACAGTAAGACAACGATAAAATGCCCATAATCATTAGTTTGAACATGTACACATTATAGAGCAAAGAAAACGAGGAATGATGTTGCTTCGGGTTCCAGCTCCTCTCCCTTTACAGATAGAAAAGGAAATAGTCATTATCACTAGTTGGTCAACTCTACCACTATTCACCACTCTCACACTTTTTAACTAAATGTTGAACATACTTTTGTTCTGTTCAGCACTTTCGAAGGAAGAAAACTGCAGACCATTTTTTGTTACTTGCTTTATCTCCTCTCCCCTCTCACTGCAGTTAAGAAATGAAATAATAAAATAATCATAAAAAG
>JASDQU010507015.1:28023-41461 GCA_032191745.1 Picea mariana
TTTTTTTTGCCAACAAGCTATAGAGATATGCTTTGAAACATAGAAATATGACTTTGCAATATGTTTGATGTATATCTCATAATTCAAGTGAAATACCATTTGTATCGTGATCAGACCAATATGTGTCTAAGATAAACATGTTGTATTGAGGAGCGAGCACATTTGACCACACATGGTCAATAAGTGCGTTTTGCACATGGCTTGTGTTGTTCAAAAGAAAGCGGAAACTGTATTTGCACATGTAGTTTTTCAATTCTTTTGTTCTGGCATTATTTTGTAGCATGTCAATATTGAAGTCTCTTACAAGCAAAGTGGATCCGTTCAGATGGAAATGACCTAATGCATTGGAAATAACACTTAGTATGTTGGAGAATGCTGCATGGGGAGAAGCATACAAATTTAGTATTGCAATTTTTGTTCCATGGAAAAATATCCTTGCAAGCATCATCTCAACATTCTTTTCTTCGAAATGTATATGGTGTAAAATTGGTACATGTTTTTTCACCAATATCATCAACCCATGTGTAATGTAACATGATATGCAATTATGATTTGGAAATTGTTTGTTTTGCATGCATAATGCCATGTATGTTTCCTACAAGCACATAATATATGATTGCATTGTATCATATTCATTGAGTATATCATCTATGTGTACATGTAAGCTGCGTGTGTTAAGAGAGATAATTGATACAGATGACTTTGTTTGTATGGATTGGTAATCATACTGCAGTTGTCATTTTACGGTAGTCTTGGAACGATCCATTTCAATATCAACTTTTTGTTTGACTTTGAAGTTATCTTTTGTAAGAGGACTTAGTAAATACAAGGAGTCCATGCTTATAACACGGGACAATATTGTGTATACAAGTCCATGTATCCAAATTCCAGTAGGCTGAAATGCAACATTTGTTAGTCCTTGCGATCTGTGGACTATACGTGCACATGCAATTTTAATTGGAAATTGTTTTCGAATCTTCAGTCGACCTGTCTTTGTCGATGTCGATACTGGATTTGATATTCGAAAAATAGGTGTCCAATCGCTTGCAGTGTTTGAATTATATGGATAAGCCAAATTGCTTGCTTGTCGCTTTCCTATATGCGGTTCATGGAACTTAATCCAAAGGACATAGAGTTTTTTATGTTTTCGTATAGCCTTTGAGTATTCCATCTGCACCATTGACCAAGCCATCCCGTGAATCATAGTTGCAAGCATATATTTCAACCAACATTTCTAATTTTAGGACAAGCTGCAAAGGTAAAGTGGTTGTATGTTCATGACGTGGCACATTTCCATGGTTGTCTTCTTCCAGGTCAATTGAATTGATGATGATATCATCACCAGGCATGAGCGATAACATGTTCTTGTTATGCATTGCAACATCTTTATTTGTGTAGAGCAGGTAAGGGAATGTTGGGTTTGTTGATAGAGGTTGCAATAACCTTGAAATGATATATGTTAAGTCACCATATGTTTGGTTGTTTGTCCGCATTCTATTCATAATTGCAATAAATGTTTCATCTGTCTGACGCATTGTAGTATGCAATTCAAAGCATTTAATATTGTATCTCCAGAAGTTATGCATCATTGTTTGCATGTTAACCATAGGTTGTTCAAATATCAAAGAATCTTGGATCGGTTGTGCCTGATAAAGATCCCCACAAAATATCATGTCAATGTTTCCAAAGTATTTCGTGTGCACATGTTTTATGCTTCTTAGTCGGTTATCAATAGAATACAAGAAATGACTTCCAATCAAAGATGCTTCATCTATAAAGACAAGTTGGAGTTCTTCATAAAGCTTAGACAATGTATCTAACATTTCCTTGCTAAGTGGAAGAAACTGTGACTTGTTAAAAGACATTAAAAATGTAGAGTGGATTGTTGTTCCACCTGCATTATCTGCAACTTTTCCAGTGTATGCAACTATTAGGCCCTTTGGTTTCATAATATCAGAGGAATTGTTTGAATCATAGATTCGTATAAGCATTTTGAACAGTTCTTTCGCTGTGAATGTCTTGCATGTTCTTGCTCCTCTTGTAAGGAACAAGTGCATAAGAGTGTCCATGTTCAAGCATTTTTTAAGCGCAATGTCCTTTAGAATTGTTTGTTGTTCTCGATTCAACAAACGTCTTATTCTGTGGTATTCATTATTTTCAATAAGAAAATGATGTTTTCTGACTTGAAAACTAAGATTGATACGTTTTTCACTACCACCTGCTCGAGGACGAGGCAAATCTGCTTGCAAGTCATTGGACTCGCAGGGAGTTCTTGTTGTTTTTTGGTTTGTGAATGTCTCATCAAGAATGTCAAGGTTTTCTAGCTCATTAACTGCAATTTCTAGATCACCTCATGTTGGATTAACATTGTAAGTAAATATAGCTTCATTGATTTGCACTATAGTCTTAGAGGAAACATACGCAACTTCCCATGTAGAGAAGTTATGTTTTAATGTCTCTTCGTTTTCATGGAATGGAACATATAGCAACAGTTTTTCTTTACAATAGTTTTCATAGTCAGAATGTTTATTGTATTTGACAAACCGTATCATAGAGGGTTTTTTTTCTTTTTGATATGGACACACCATTTTTTTTGTAATGCGATACGAATTCTGCTAAGAAGATATGCCTAATAGGAGATGGACGCTGGAGGTAATAATCAATAATAGAGAGACATAGCACATCTTCTGAATTGTCAGGCTCTTGTTCTAGCAAAACCTCTGGTTTAAGCACAAATGTGTGTTTCTCAAGTGGAGATGTGTTTATGAAGACACATTTTCTTGAACTACAATTGAGGGGCAGGGAAAGTTCAATGTGGACTTCTTGTTGAGCAGACATTTGTTGAAGATTAAGCAATGTATTTCCAAGCGTATGTATCATTTGTATGGCATTAATATGACTTCTTTCATGTTCTTTGCGTACTCTTTTGAATGCACTTGTCATAGATTTGTCAACTTTTGTCATATACGAAGTATAGTACGATGTTGCAACATATGCATTTTGGACGTACTACGCATCTGTATTTGCATTCCACATAATTGGCATGTCCTTGGAGAAACTGTTGTTCCAAATATGGGAAAGTTTTCGTTTAAGGAAAAATGTTGGTTGTTTAAACGTACATTGTATGGCTTGGATGTACTCATCTTCTGAAAGATTTAGGTTTATCAAGAAGTCATTGAAGCTCATCAACTTGTCAAACTCTCTTTGTTCTGGAAATGCGAACAAGGATTTATATTTCTCAGCAACAACATTGTCCTCTATACTAAGTGGCTCTATGATTCTTGTTGCTCTCACTGGCGGCACGAGAAAGTTGTATATGCAATGCGAGTTTTTTCGTTTTCTACAACTTCTTGTATGATAATGTCTATGAACTTTGGCAAGTTCTGGATCCAAATGATCTATGTTGCATGTTATGTACTTGTCCACAAATTGTTTGATCTATGAATTGTTGTCGGCTCCATAGACTAGTGCACCTTCTATCCACAACAGTGCATGGTCATGTTTATTCCCCATATTCTGGAATTCAATCACAAAAAATTAGTCCGATATTTTTCCGAAAAACGTTTCATCATGGCATATCAATTGTCTCAAAGAATTTATTCTATGTCTATAGTAGCGAGCACGTGTCACAATGTCTTTTCTTATGAGGTACTCAATGTCATTATTTTCTAGTGTATCAGTGTGTTTTTTACGTTTCTCATTCCTATGCAAGTCAGATACGGAAACCATTAATGGATTCCAACAATGCTCTACACTTGTAAATGTGATGAAAAATGTTAGCGGTCCCAATTGTCAGATCATTGCAAAAATAGTTTTCTTGTTTTGTTGCAAATAGTTAGGAGAGATGCGAATGTTTTTGAAATCTATGTATCCAATATTGGATTTCAAAACTTTTTCTAGGTTTACTTTGTACTTGACATCCTTGGCCAACAACTTTCTTCCTTGTAACTAGCCTTTTCTTATTTGGACCCACATGGAAGACAGAACTTGCTTTATTATTATGTGCATTGTTTTGAAAAACAAATTTGTTATGTGACAGGAGAAGTCACTGCTTGAATGTAGCTGCTCCCATCAAACTATTTTATGATAACTGAATCATTATGTAATGTCAGTGGCACGTAGATCTCCATAGAAGAATGTTGGGAAGTTCATTTCCTCAACGAATCTGTCCTTGAATATTCTAAGTGGACGTTGCTCCTCAACAGGTGCAATTTCAACAATTTTGTCTTGCAAGTCACGAATGCACTGCGAATCAGTGAATCCATGCACCAATGTCTCAATAGGTGTTTCAATCTCCGATTCATCACTTGTATCAAATTCACTAGCATTTTCGAAAGTCTCTGCAGATTTGTCATCCTCTTCTCCAAGAACATTGTTCAAGTTCTCATTTATACAAATGTTTCATGCTTTTTACAGGGCCCTGGAACATAATTCCTTTAATTCTTTCATAACAACATGCACACACACTTTGCCTATCTAATACACATTTTTGTATTGCAAGCGTCTTTTGAGAGAACAATTTTCTGTGTATCACTAATGAATTGTGGCAAGACTTTTTGTACAACATCTAGCTGAAAAGACACATTAACAATTGATCCTGTTAAGCCCATGTGGGGTTGTTTATATTCCCAGGTTCTGATTTGTGCAAATGAAATTCGCAGAGACACAAATCTCTTTTCAAGTTCTGTAAGTGCACTTACATTTGGTAGTGGTGTATTACATCTTATTTGGTCAGGGGTTGCAAATTGTAACAATTTTCCATTTTCAAGCGATCGTTTGCATGGAAGACAAATTTTGACACTGGAAAATGTTTTATCATGTGTTGTCAAGCGGACGTATTCTGCTTCCAAATCATGCGTGAAAGACTAACTGTTTTTTGCAAAATTAAATTGATCACAAATTGCACATGCAATGGAAGAAGTGTCTTTGATTTGTTTCATGTAGGTCTGTCTTGCATCTTTCTTTTGCAGGGAAGTATGGGTAGAAAGTGTTTGTTGGTTTTCATTGGTAGCAGTGCACGGTGTTGCTTCTAGCCCACGGAATGTGATTTTTTCCTCTGGGACAAATACATGATCATTGTGGGATATGCGACCGTGCTTGTCTCTGTTGTTTTGTGCACGAACAATTTTTTTTAGATTGTGATATGCCAGTTTCTCTCTAAAAGGAAGCGTATTAATGTATTTTTTTTATGTCGTGCATGACCTTTTTCAAGTTGTGGTAACTTAATCTATGTTTCTTGTTCAAGGGCAGGATGACTTGATTGTAGCTGGGATGAATTTCACTCTAATTAAATAGCATGCGACACTTATGCACATTCGATGTGGTTTGGCTGGCATTGACACTGGACACTTGAACACCAGTATTTCCTATACCACCATTTTTTTTTCTCTCTTACGTATGAACTTTTTGAGGTTGTGATAACTTAATCTACGTTTTTTGTTTAAGACCCGTATGGCCTCATCACAACTGGGATGAATTTCACGCATGAATTTTTTTAAGTTGTGATAACTTAGCCTACGTTTTTTGTTTAATCCCTATATGGCCTTATCGCAACTGGGAAGAGTTTCATTCTCATTAAACAACATGCCATGCGTATACAGATTCGATGCAGTTTGGGTGGCATGGACATTGAACCCTGAACCAATGATGTCCAAGAAAAGGTTGATAATGGATATGTGTCGTATATGTTTTCAACGAGAGGATGCCAATTGTTCGATCGTAATTTGAATCAATAAACCATGAATGGATAGTGCCATCTGACAGGGCCGACCAGACCTGGGTATTTACTCTAAATATGATAAATAACCATTGCAAACAGAATCTGCAACCCTTCACATTTCCTTTTTCTTATGGCAACACCATGTTTACAAGGTATTCTTGCCAACTTGCAATTGTCGGCACATTTTCTAGGAGATATGGCAAAAGGTGTTGATGCAAGCAGCTAAAACCCTGTTGGCTGACGCCTATAATTGCATTGCAAAAGGATTGTACAATGTAAAGCCGCAACGACTACACATCGAAATCTGTTGCTACCAAACAACAAATTGCAATGAACAGACTAAATTCACAACTAGATACAACAATTTTCGCTAGCTGCAAACTATGGCAGTCTATGCGATGCATAATCTGTTTCCATTGCGATTCAAGGTCTTTGCAAACGAGGGACAAGTAAATATGAGATCCCCCAAGATTGCATATGGACAATTTTTTATACAGTAGTGGTTCATAATGACCACTGATAACATTGGCATCATGGAACAAGATGGAATATAGATTGTTAGATGCAGTTTTGTTGAATAGTAAATATCTTGTTTTTCTTGTCAATTACCATATTCCAGTTGATATATTGAGCCACTTAGACAACCACCGTATACAAAATGTATCTCCCCAAAGTCCCCTCTCATGTGCAAGCAGAATTGGAGATGCAGACAACCACATCTTTGAAAAATACGTAGCGACATCATGTATTCCATGCAACTGCCGAAGAAAACCAGATTCCAGTTCGTATTCATACGACTCCAATGCCTCAATGTCACAATTTTTTAAACAACCCAAGAAATAATCTATCAATCCATTGTGCAAGTCGACTGAGGAATAACGAAAATGCAGTAGAACCTTAAATGCATCGAAAAGACAATCCCTTACAATATATGAAAATGCATCCAATCTAAAAATCTCATTGCTATACAACACCTCATCAATGTTGTCATGTATAATGGAGTGTGTATCTATTTCATACAACTCAACATATATTACTTGTTTCATCCTTTGAACTGTGATTTTGAAGCTATTTCTTAGCTACTTTCAGTTTGTATGAAAACAAAGAGAAGGGGAAAAAAAGAAAAAAAAAAAAAAAGTAAAATAGAAAACTACAAGCGCATAACTGCATACCAATCCCGATATGTATCCTTCAACCTTCTTCTTGTCAAATTCAATCCCCCCTAGTCGCCACAACAAATGACAAGAAAAAAAAGCTACACTTAAAAGTGAACCAAACAGAAGAAACAACACAAATAAATAAGACTATAAATTTGTTGATCACAAAGAACGTTTTAAACCTATTCATGATGTGCATCCTACAAGCTTCTCAGAGGCAAAAAAAGTTCTGCAAAATAGAAAGGACATAACAAAGGCAATAGGTGGATACAGTTTTTTGACCCAGAGAATAAAAGCATTTCCTGCCCCTACACCCCGACGAATGGTTCCCCCTTGTGACAGCTCTGAATTTGTTTACTAAACCCCTTTGCATTGCAATTTTTGAAATAGCTATGACACAATATGAGGACGTGGTAGCCAGCATGAGAAGACGCATGGTTTCCAGGAACAGAAAATAAGAACACACAGAAAGATGTTCTGCAACATGATTTTGAGGTAGGGACTCCTACCATTGAAAAAGCTTCCCTGCAAGGTGCAAAACACCAAGTAGAAAAAAAGAAATAGCAACAAAACAATGGCACAAAAACTTACCCGTGAACGAGGGATGACAAGAACTCAACGACAAAACTTGCAAACTGCAACAACATGTCCAACAACTTGCAAAGTTGAAGAACAACAAACCAGTGAACAAGCAACTGCAATTGCAGGACCACAACTTTGCAAAGTTGAATCAAACAAGAAGAAGAAGCATGGAACAAACCAATGAACAAGCATCAGCCACTAAACTAGTGATGCCGATAGGGAACAATTTTGCACAATTTCACTGCAAACAACACCATAAAAAAATATGGAATGAAACTGTACAATAAGCCTTTAAAGCTACAAGACCTATTAAGTAAACACTTAAGACTCTCAGAACTGTCGAAGGGTGTCATCCTGTGCAAACATTTAAGAAAGAATGTAGCGTGGCAAGCCTGTTTACGTACACAACAATGACAAAGACTCTCGAAGCACGCAAGAATAAAGAAAAAATCACACATAGTAATATGATAGAGAATGTATTCGATGGACAAACTTTGAATATGATAGCATATCAAACATTGGGATAAATTTAGCTCGCAGAAAATGTTAAGACAAGCATTCGAACTAATGCTAACATTAATCCACTTTCAATCAATACATAGGAAAAATATATGATTCAAAAACACTGTATACAATAATTTTTTTTGGATATGTCAACATATAAAACATTGGAAATAGTTAAGTCGGCAATAAGACCTCCAATCTGTTATCCAATCAAATCATTACATATATGGTACTTTTTATTGAATAAAAATCAATGTTTTTAGTTCTCTAGCTCTAACAATAGATATTATGCAAATATTTGTGGTCAAAGGACAAATTAATATAAAGTCAACTAATTATGGATAGCTATAGTCCCTCTATAACTACGTTAATCAATTACATTATATATATGAACTACGACAATTTCACCTTAACCCTAGAACTTTGAAGAATAGAGTAGCCTGTGTTTTTTTTGGTTTCTAAAAACTTAAAAAATTTAATAAAATCTAAGCATATTTGAAAATCAACAATTTGGAGATCTTAAGTCAAGACACCATTACAAAGTTCTTTTTAAAAATGGTGGCCTATTACACCATCAATTTTTATTTTTTAAATGGTGACCCATTACAACCTTCATTATAGTTTAATTTTTATTATGGTCTACTTCATCTTAAAAATAAACTTTAAAAACTCAAAACATACTTAAAACCCTAATCTACAGTATAGTAATATGGATCCTTAATTCATTGTCTTACCACAGTTCCTTTCAAGGATGGTGGCCTATTGTATCATTATAGTTTCTTTTTCATTATGGTCTGTTCTATCTTACCTGGTACAACACCCTTGCCATTTTGAAAGAACCGTTACTTCTCAAACCCAAAAAACTGGTGCACCATCCTTTGTGCATCTCCTTAATACACTATTGTCATTTTGAAAACACAATTACTTTTCAAACCCCCAAAAACTGGTGCAACACCCTTTATACATCTCACTAATACACTATAAAAAGAAAAAGAAAAAGAAAAACGGAATAAAATGAAGAATCAACAACACCTAAAATCATTACATAAAGTAGGTTACCGTGGGATAAATCATGAAATTGACTTCCAATTGATTATTTGAAACATGGGCAACATTTTATACCAAATTTTGAAATTGAAATTTATTTAATAATCATGCCAACTGAATAATTGAGAAACATATTAAAAAAACGGGATAAACAACATTGAATACTAACAAAATGATATATAATAATTTATTGATACCAAACCTAAAAACCAACTGAAATTCAAACTACAAATTTTACAATCTGCAAACATATTAAACCAACACATGGAAATTTTGAATTAAAATGGTATTTGAAGAGCTAATAACAGGATAAGTACATAGCACTATTAAAATGGTATTTGAAGAGCTAATAACAGGATAAGTACATACACCTTGATTCTCCCTCTTTAAAGTTGCTGCAGTGTGATACCTGAAGTAGTGGAGTTTGGAATTTTATTAAAGGTTGATTATTGCTTTTAAATGACAAAGAAATTAAACTTGCGTGCTTAGAAATAGCATGTCTAATATCAATATTATCAGAGTTGAAACTGATATACCAGTGTCAAAGTATATAATTTTACTTCTAAGTAGAAATAGCATGTCTAATATCAATATTATCAGAGTTGAAACTGACATACCAGTGTGTCAAAGTATATAATTTTACTTCAAGCTTCATAAGCAACCTGCAAATGTCTTCAGAAATCCAAACCCTCTCTCTTCCCAAAAGTAGGTCAGAGATCAGTGATTCCAGCCGTAACTTCAAAATATAGTCCAAAGAAATGGGGCAGAGAAGATTAGCATATTAATATTTTATACAGGGATGGAATTCAATTAAGGAGTGTTAAGTTAGAGATTTGAATAAAGTCAAGAAATTGTTTTAGAAACACGAGTCATGAAAATTTTCATAAAGAAAGTGTCTAGACTGAAACCCTCTTCCCCCTTTAGCTGTTATATCATAGGTGGCATCATTTCCAGCTCCCCCACAGAGTACTATACTGCAACCCAAAATCCTGTTGAACATTTTGTAGGCCCTATCTCCCGGCAGCAGAGAATTTTCTTTGAGCTGAACATGATTGATTTTTATTTTTACTATTTGTTAATGTAATAGAAATATCTTATTTTGCTATAGTTTTTTTCATTAACTCACTTTTTATTAATTTTTAATGGTTAGATTTTTGAGTGTTTCCTCAGGACTAAATATACAAAAATATTAAATTTTCATTACCTAACAAACTAAACCCACACCTTAACAAATTATACTAATCTATTATGCTATCAAAAATAAAAACGATTCTATATTTTTATCAATGTCTACTTATGGAAATTTGCAATACAAACACCTAACTGATATAGTAAACTGTCAACCATCTGAAATATGTTGCGAGATATTGCTCAACTTTAGAGATGCAACTCAACCGACAATATTATTGCTTTGTACTTTTTCATCTTAAATTCTGAACACTTGGCAAAGGTAGCAGCTAGGGATGCATCCAAGGTTCACATCCAGATTGCAAAATGGAAGGGACGTGCTAAGTTTACAGTGAAACTCTCAAGTATCGACTACATACACACATTTATGGATAAGATTTTATAACATCTCACATTCCAATTCTGCGGTTTCTTCCAAATTCCTGAGCTCTTCTCCAAGCCAGTAAATGTGGCCTCCTTTCAATTGCAATCTGATAGTTCCGTTCTCAATCTGCTATTACACATTATTTGTACACTTTGTAATCCTATCTCACCTGTAAAACCTTTTAGTCCAATTGATCAGCATTTGAGCTGCACTTTGACCTCTAAAATCTTGGGGTTTTCTAACATTTTGAGTTTTTCTCACGTTTTAACTAAAATGGTGTCGTGAAAACTACACTGCGGGACTCCACCATTAACATGAATCAAGCAGGCAAAATCAAATAAATAATAGAGAAGGAATGCATATATAACTTTGTCACTAAGGCATATAACTTTGTCACTAAAGGCATGGCCAAGAGTCCAAATTACGAAGGACATATTAATCTCACAACTCACTCACTTAGTTCTTTAGCAAGAGTGTGCTGTTATAGAAACATATAAATGTTCGAAAACAGTATTACATCTAGAATAACAAAGTGAAGGAATGAAAGCCAAGCTAAACTATACAATCTTGGAGGCACATTTGACTTTATATCTACGTTGACAAAATAAATACAAAGCAAAAGCCAAACAAGAAGAGACAAGTGATGGCATCATTCCTTTTTGCAGATGTTTGGCAATATTTGTTTTTTTTCTGCCACCTTCTTCCCTTTGACGAAGAGCCTCGTTCCTTTGCCTCTGTAATTCGTTATTTTTTTTGTGTTCCTTGATTAAAACCACCTTCAAGTGCTTCAATGATATCTCCAAATGGGCTTTTCCTGTTTCAGCATCCTTCATTGCTGGTATTTCAGATTCAAGCTCCAAAATAGCCCCCCTAAGGCTTGCATCTTTTCTCTGAATTGTATCTTCTTTCAAGTCTAAAGCTTCTTCTAGTTGTTCAGCAATCTTTGCTTTTACTCTCCAAGCATGTGCAATTTGATGGAGGCTGTCTTTCCTTTGCCTTGCAAATTCTTTGTCTGCAAGCATCTCCAAGCAATTAAATGAAGTCTCTGCATCTGCCCTTTCCATTTCACCGGCAATGCTTACTTGGCTTTCAGATTCAGGTTCAAAACTAGTCAGCTTAAAGTTTTCTGCAGAGGCTTCAGAAAACGCATTTGGCAATACTACTTGTATAGCCATTAATTCCCGCTCGTAAAGGAGGTCTAGACTGCAAAATGACAGTTTCAGAAGTAAGGAAACAATGCCAACCTATAAAGGAAAATATCATACAAAGAAAGCTTGCTGCGGCTATATTTTTACCCCAGGACAAACTTGTAAGTTCGACACTGTCCTAATAAGAAGGTGCGACCAGCCTTGCTCCCAGATCCTCTTCTATTAGTGTAGCCGGGGTAATCTGCTATTGTAAAGTGAACTGATTCTTTCAAAAGCAATCCACATTCTTCTGCTTGTTTCACCAACTCCCATTTTTTATACGGGTCACTTTCTTTGTGGGTAACATGAATTTCTCCAATTTCGCTAAGCATAGACCTTGCATTTTTGAAGAACATCTTCAGCAAGTCACGGTGCTTTCTGCCCAGCATGGTAAAACAGAGTTCACCAACTACAACATTTCTTCATGCAATTATGGCTACATGCTCAAATCCAGACTGGTGAAAAAATCTCTTGATTTAACCACAAAATTGTTTCACTTTGATCAATTTCAATAGGTCATATAATTAATTAAGGTTTAAGAAACTTACTCGATAACTGTTTTATCACTTTCCGGTCCATAGAAACCTGCATGAGGAAAGTTATAGACAATTCTATGGAACCTCATCTTTCTTAGGATATGGTGCTCCTCCATTGTTCTTGCATCAACCTCGTGCAATATCACTGCTCCAAGCTTCTCCAAATTCGACAGTGTTTCTTGGGCTGATTTATACGACTGTAGCACCTTCTCTGTATCAAGGGCATAAATATAGGGACAGAGTCACAGAAGCAATATACAAGGAGGAAAACAAACAAATATATAGGATAAAAGCAATCAAAGAAAAACATAAAAATATGGGAGGAATTTGAGACCTCTACTGTCCAGGGAGGTGGGAACCATGTTTTCTGCAGACCCAAATGCATTGGCCAAAGATGAAGAAAACGTGAAGTCCCCTTCCCCAACTAATAATATCTGATGAAAGTTCGAGTAGTGCTTGATACTCCTCTCTCGAAAAGGACATCCCAATAGATAGCTCGAACTGTTAATGTCTGGATCATGCGCAGCTAACTCCATGTTTCAATACAAGACTGAGAATCCACCAAGCCCCTGCCATCACAAATCAATTAGAGCACTCAACCACCTAAACCCAAACCCAGGGTCCACTGAAAAGCAACATACAACCATGAAGCCTAAGAGCTTAACCATAGACCCTCTCAAATATAATATTTTTACAATAATTAACATGCGAACTAAATCATAGCTACTTCATGGCAAAATGCAACCCTGTGGCTAAAACCCTTAGCCTGGAGCACTGTCAATTTTAATAATATTCTTTCATCCAATAAGCTTTTGAACTCTACTGTACTCAAACAGTAAGACAACGATAAAATGCCCATAATCATTAGTTTGAACATGTACACATTATAGAGCAAAGAAAACGAGGAATGATGTTGCTTCGGGTTCCAGCTCCTCTCCCTTTACAGATAGAAAAGGAAATAGTCATTATCACTAGTTGGTCAACTCTACCACTATTCACCACTCTCACACTTTTTAACTAAATGTTGAACATACTTTTGTTCTGTTCAGCACTTTCGAAGGAAGAAAACTGCAGACCATTTTTTGTTACTTGCTTTATCTCCTCTCCCCTCTCACTGCAGTTAAGAAATGAAATAATAAAATAATCATAAAAAG
>JASDQU010507016.1:5531-22317 GCA_032191745.1 Picea mariana
AGCTAGAACTAAAATTTAGTTTACACTTACACTATTAAACTGATGCAAAAAATTGAGTTCCTTCTAAACTAGAACTTTACAATGAAGGCAGGGACTAACTGCTTTGTAGCTATTTCCCTTGTTCTTTTTAGACATTTGTTATATACATACATCAACCCTGTTTGCTTATAATGTTGAGAAACACTTTAAAATACAAATAAGGTCATCAGCATGGTCATGTGATTAGCATCATGCTTTGGGAAAATATGGGCTAACAACAGTCATAAGTGAAATATAAGTGAAAAAACAAGTCAATTATGGGCAGTAGACATACGAATGGTCAATTATGGTTCTGTGTCTAAAATGCAACGACCATATGAAATGGTACAATCCGGGACTGTGTCTTAAAATCAACGAAACACTCTATTCTAAAGTCTGTCATGTAATTTAATAAGAGAGACGATCTTACAACTCTTAAATTTCATGTCTTTAGTTTGGAAAGGAAACGACCCTTCTCTTATCAATTGGGTTTGTAGTTTGGAAAGGAAGTGGTAAAAGAAATTATGTGTTCCTGGAAGTTCTAGTTCAGAATAATCCAGAAAAATACCCTGCGAGTTCTAGTTCGGAATAGCAAGAAAAATGGTAAATTCGGAATGGTATGGTAAATTTAAATACCCTGGTAAAAATTTAAATTTAAATTCGGAATGGTATGGTAAAAATACCCTACGAGTTCTAGTTCAGAATGGTACAGTAAATTTAAAATACCCTGCAAGTTCTAGTTCGTAATAGCAAGAAAAATAGATCATAAAGACTCAACGAATTTCCAATCGAAATTTTGATACAATTTACCAAGATCTTACGAGATTCAAAGATCAGATTGCATGTAGAATTTATTCAGCGACCCACTAAAACCATAATCCAGAGTTGTAAATTAACTCATGATGACCAAGACATTTCAATTCAACAAATGGTAAATTGATCTATTGTAACCCAAACAACAAACTCAGGAAATGGTAAAAGATTTTAATGACCAAATCGGATACAAAACTATCCCAATTCTAGCTGTCAAAAATTACAATGGCAAAACAATTTAAAATTTCTAGAATGGTACAATATTACAAGATCTGAATTATTTCTAACTTTAAACCGACAACAAACCCACAATTTAAACCAACAACGAACCCACAATTTTTTCGTATTACAATATTACAATACATTTGAACCGACAACAAACCCACAATTTAAACCGACAGCGAACCCACAATTTTTTCGTATTACAATATTACAATAGATTTGAACCGACATCAAACCCAGAATTTAAACTGACAGTGAACCCACAATTTGAACCGACAGCAAACCCACAATTTAAACTGACAGTGAACCCAAAAATTTTTCGTAGTACAATATTACAATACATTTGAACTGACAACGAACCCACAATTTTTTCATATTCAGGAAGCAAACTTAAAATACAACAACCTCAACCAAGAATGAACTTACCTGTCCCCCAGCGTTCACGACCTCACTTCCGCTACGCTTGTGACCTCACTTCCGCTGCGCTCATGCCACGCTCACGCCAACAAATTGCACAGAGCTCACACTCATGCCACAGAGCTCACGCTCACGCTACGCTCACACCACAGAGCTCATGCTCACGCAAACAAATTGCACAGAGCTCACGCCACAGAGCTCACGCTCACGCCATAGAGCTCACGCTCATGCCAACAAATTGCATAGAGCTCACGCTCACGCTCACGCCAACAAATTTAGAATAGGAGTTCACGCCACGCTCACGTACAGAGCTCACCCTCAATTGCACAGATCTCACGCCACGCTCACGCCAACAAATTTTTCCAAAACATGGAAAACTCGATGTGTGGCTAATATATAAACCACCTTTCGGCTGAAAGATAGTTCAGCCGAAAGATTGTTCAGCCGAAAGATCGTTCGGCCGAAATATAGTTTGGCCGAACTATCTTTCGGCCGAATTATCTTTCGGCCGAAAACTTACTGCCAGAAAGAAAATATCCGGCCGACCAAATTTCTACACGCAAATTGAGGGCACAGTTATTGCTCCGTTCGATTTGACGTTTATTTTTTCGGCCGAAAAATAGTTCGGCCGAAAATAATATCTTTCGGCCGAAAAAAGGTTTTTTGAAAGTTTGGAGACCAGATTGTCACGAAAGTGTAACCCACCTTCATGATTCCACCCCACACTCAAATTCATAAGATCGACCCTCTCAATAAATACATTTGGATAGAAATTTCATACATCAATGCTCAGAAGATGTATATAACAATTTGTTATTTTGCACCCATTAATTATTTTTTTTATAAGAAAAATAATATTTTTTTCTTTGTAAGCTAAAAGTTTATATTACCTCAAAAAAACTGCAAGCCATATATGTATTGAGGGACCTGACAACTCGTCTGTGAACAATGGAAACCAAAACTAACACTACATCCTGTTAAAACTATCCATAATTGTCCATATTGCTAGAGCTAAAATGTCCAAATATCTATAATCTTTGCAAAAGAGGCCTTTATGCCTGCAAAATTTGTATCCTACCATAACTAGAAAAGAAAAAATTAAAGCCATAGATAGGAAATGGAGTTCATACTCTAGAGGCAACATTGCCACCATCTCCATGAGGAGTATGATGCTAAGCAGGAGAAAATATGTAGGGTTGACGACATTCAGGGTAACGTTGAATAACATGCTCACTTGATAAAGATTCAAGGAGAGCATCCAATTTGTGGCTTAGATTTTCCTAATGAAATTTTTGGTCTGCAACATCCTTGTGAATTTCAAAGATTAATTTAAGGTCACCCTCTGAGAAAAAACACTGGGAGAACTCTTCTGGCTATGCAAGATATTTTGGAGGCCTTGTGGGGTCATTCAGATTATCTTAGAGAGTGGTCGATGGAGCTTCTTCCTCATTGATGGAAAAACCCTAGTGCTCCTCAAATGAGACACACAAAGAGACTTGGCTTGCCATCTCATGGTCACCTTCTGGTTGATATGGAAGATTGTTCCCAGCCTGAGACAAATTGGCTTTCAAATTGTGCCCCTCTCATTGTTCAAATTTCTCTAGAGGCTATGCAGGGATTCTCACATTCTCTTGAGGAGGAGAAGGAGGAATTTCCTCCTCTATAATGGTGTAACCCCAGACTTCCCCTATCTAAGGGTTATCCCCAATGATGGGCACTTCTTCCTGAGGAGAGGAAGGGAGGGAAGGAGGACTATGGGAACTCATAGAAATATAGGGAGGTCGACAACAATTAGCTAAATAATGAAAGTAATTTGGACCACACTGAGCTCTTTTGCATTCTCCAGGCATGGAGTTTATAAGGAGGTGAAACAGTCGAGAATAAGGGCAAGGAAAAATTAGATATGAAGCTTGATAAGGCGTCACCAGAGAAGACACAGATCCAAAGAGAAACTCAGAAGGAAAACTCATAACAAGAAACTCAGAGGGGTGCAAGGAAATATTACCATATCAAGTCATAGTGGAACCCATTAATTCATAGGTGACACCTATCAAATCAATTGTACCCTTTTGACCCGAACCCACCATAATCAAAGACTAGAGAAATAATTTTCCCATGAGAAAAAATATCCCACAAAAGGACCCTACATTAATGCCAAACCTTAGATACAATAGTGTGGGACGAGAGGCAGTGAGAAGCAACATCATGTTTAAATGCATGGATTTTCAAGTGTCACGCCATCTAGGGATTTGCAATCTGATTGAGCGAGTTCAAAACATTGCTTAAGAAGGGGTGGTGTTGGGAAGAGGCTAGGATCTATGCAAATATATTCTCCTTGTAGTAAGACCCTTTCATTGGTTAACTTTTCAACAACTTTGTGCACTTGTCTATGCATGGGGGACGAGATGAGGATGAGGATGAGGTTTGGTTGTAGGAGAGATTTGAGGGTCTCAAGAGAGTTTAGGAGATGCCAGTTTGGAGATATTTTTGTAGGGTTAGTGCCATCAAATATTTTGGTAGTGAGGGAGATGATTTTTTGGGAATCCCCTTCTATGACAAGTTGGTTTATCCCCAAATGAGAGGCTAGTTGAATTCCTCTAATAAGGCCCCAAATATTTTTAGAGTTGTTTGAATCAAACCCCAGAGTGCCTTAATTGATGTGGCTGATTTTTCCATTTTTGTTTCTAATGACCACACCAAAACCTGTTGGTCCTAGGTTTCCTTTAGAGGCACCGTAAAAATTCATTTTGCAGAAGCCTTAAGGTGAACACTACCAGGATATTAGGATTTTAGTTGGCATGTGAAGCGAAATGGGATTAAGAATAGATAGATGAGGATCTAGATCTAGGTGTCAATACTTTCTTTCAATTGGATTCCATGAGAGATCCTCCCCTGACCATTGTTGTGATCGTACAGTTTCTTGAGAGTTATTAGAGATCTTAGACCAAACATGAGAAATTAAATAGGATTTGGATTGGAAGACCCATCTTTTCCTTTCCTTCCAAATTTTCCCTACAAAAAAAACAAGGAGAAACTAGCAAATTCTGTTGAGAATTGAATTATTGAAAGATATCAGTCGCCAGTTTTCAATAGTATGCATGATGTTGTCCCTTGCTCTGTCTATTTTCCTCATGATTTGGGTCACCTTGTCCCATATTTAAACAATGAAGGGGCATTGGTTCAAGAGATGCTCCATGGATTCCTCTTGCTGCAAACAGAGCAAACATGCTGAGGATCCAATAAATCCTCATTTTAATAGATTGTCCTAGGTTAAAATTCGATTATGGGTTAGAATATAGAGGAAAATGGAAACCTTCGGCTAGAGGTGTGGTTTCCATATGGTATTCCAGATCTTTTCATTTGGTTGGAGGTGAAACTGGGCCTTAAGACTGTAATCTTGTTTAATAGTGAAGGTGTCGATGAAAGAGTTCCCCCAGCGTAGAATATTTGCTTATTCCTATATTCAGTTCTTTCTCAAAGTAGTTGTTTCTTTCCATGTCTCTATATTGCAATCTACTAGCAAATTGAGATCCCTATGTGAAACTTTCTAATTTCTCCATTGAGAGGTCCAAGGCACATATTTCCAAAAGTTTGTAACCTTCAAGTTGTCTTTGTTTTACATTTGAGTTTTAAGGTGGTGCATGCATTCTAGAGACAACAAAGAAAGAATTTACTTCTAAGAGTCTGACCAGAAGAGAGCTTCTTGTCCATTTATTAATTCCAACAAGGCATGCTCATGGATGAGGGGGAGATTACGCCAAGCCACATTCTATATATTGGAGGCCAGAATCTGATCAATCATCCTAATGAGATTAGCTTCTTCTATTTGTAGGGAATATTTTTTCTTCCATAGTTTCTCCCATAAATATTTTGGGTGCTTTAGTGAGCGCCACTAGATTTTAGAACCCATTATTTCATTTAGAAAACATGGGTTGTGAATCCCTAGACCTCCATTAAGCTTTGGTTTGCAAATTTTGTCCTAGCTAACCAAGGACCATTTGCTTTCAAATTTGTGACCGTGCCAGAGAAATTTCCTTTGAATATTTCAAATGTTTTTGAGCACAAAATGGGGGGAAGCAACAAAAAAGAAGAGATATATGGACCTATTGCTTGGAGAATATATTTGATGAGCACAAGGAACCCATCTAGGTTAAGGGTGCAAAGTCCAAAAATTCAAGTGATAGATATTGGATGAGAGGGGTCAAGAAGATACTTCAATTTGTTGTATTAGTAAGGGTAATGCCTAGTTAATTAGACAGAATGGAGCTTTGAGGAATTCAAAGCAATGAAGAAATGTGGTTCTAGGTGGCTAAAGGAGTGTTCGAGAAAAATATATGATATTTAGCCAGGTTAATGGAGGTACCCAATACTTCACTAAAAACATATAGGACACTTTTTTAGCTTTTGGGATTCCTTTGTTGTGAATGTTCTCATTAGCATGGTGTCATCCACAAATTGACTATTAGAGGAAATTAGTTGAATACCATATAGAGATAGGCCTTGGAGGGATCATTGCACTATAAAATATTTGAGGTAACAGATCAGTCCTTCAACCATGATGACAAAGAGGAAGGGTGAAAGGCAGTCCCCTTGGTGAATTACTCTCAAGGGAGAAAAGGTCTTGGAAGGGACTCCATTAACCAAGATGGAAAAGAATGTCGAGGCGGTAAGGTTAAGGATCCAATTTACCCATTCATTTCTTAAACCAAAAGAAGAAAGAAGATATTTCATGTATTTTTAGCTTAATCTGTAAAAATATTTTGAGAGTTCTAGTTTGATGAGCATACCTGGGGTCTGAGTATTAGATTTAAGAGAATGAATTATCTCATGTGCTAATATAAAATTGTCCAGAATTTGACATCTTTCTACATAGCTCACCTTCTCCTTAGAGATGATGAAGGGGAGAATTGATTTGAGTCTATGGGAGATCACCTTGGTTATTATTTTATAGTTCACATTACATAAAAATATGAGCCTAAAATTTTGTGGATGAGATACCATTTACACCTTAGGGATAAGAGTGAGGAAGATGGCATTGAGTGTTGGTAGAACTTTTCCCGAAGTTTGAGATTCCTCAACTAGCTGCCAAAAATCCTCATGAAACATTGGCCAGTAATGGTGGAAGAAATATGTTGTACATCTAATGGGAATTGGTTCTTTTCCAGCTAGAATCTCTTTCATGGCCTGATGTACCTCCTCGATTGATATGGATCTCATGAGTGCCTCATTTTTTTATTGGGATATGAGAGTTATAATATGTTGGGTGATTTTTTTTAACTATTGTGTTCTATCATGGATTGGACAAGAAAGTAGATTCCTATAATAGTTGATGAGTTCATTCTCCATTCCTTCATGATCCATGATTTGTTGGCCCTGGTCATTTTCCAAATTGGTGATGCGGTTGATGTATCTTCTCTAGATTATGGAGTGGCGGAAGAACTAATGTTCTTTTATCCTCACTTGAGCCATTGTATCCTTGATTTTTGGTACAAAAGGATATATTTTCTCCAGTTGGTTTTTTAGAAGCTCATCTTCATCTTGCAAAGAATTTGAGTGGCCCTCGGATATGAATTCTTGTTGAATTTCCTCAAGGCGTTGTAATAGAGATTCTTAGCTTGAAATTTGTTTCAAAAAACTTTTTTATTCCAATATCAAAGATGTTGCTTAAAATTCTTCATCTTTTGTTTGAATCTGTACATTAAATACCCATGTGAGATTGTTGTGTTTTCCGTCCATGTGTTTGCATGCTCCTGAAAATCCATATGAAAAGACAAAAATTTTGAAACTTAAAAGTCTTGAATTTGGTGGAATTGACAGTTTCTAGCAAAAAATGAATGAGCGAGTTATATGATCCAGACCTGGGGATAATATTTACTTCAATTAGTGAGCCTTCTAGCAATAAGAATTTTGATATGAGAAACGATCCAGAAGACAGGCTACCTGGTGTGCCCCAGAGCACTTGTTTGTCCAAGTGAAAGTACCATTCCTCGCTTCTATATCCACTAAGTGCAGATATTCTATTATGTTTTGGAAGCCTTTGCTATCCTTATCTAGTCTTCTGATTCCTCCTTTGTTTTCTTCCAGGGAGAGGATGATGTTGAAATCACCCCCTATAATCCATCGTTGTTTTCCTACGAGGTTTCCCACAAATGATATTATTTTCAAGAAGTTATCTTTATCTTATGAAGACTGGGGTCCATAGGAATTTGTAACTATCCCCTCCTTGTTGGATCGAATAGCTTGATAATGAGCTGAAAGAGTCCAAGTGGTGGAGTAAAAACTATCTAAAATTACAGCTGTGGGGTTCCATAAGATATTGATTCCCCTTGGTACTCCATTAGAATCATTGTAAACAAAATTTCTCTACCACCAACATCTCGCAAAGACATCTTCTACAACAACCTTCACACATTTTGTTTCTTGGAGGACCAAATGTCTGGTTCCTCTGCCATTATATACAATTTCAGAGAACCATTTGTTTGGTTCTTCCATTTAGGCCTCTTAAATTCCAAGAGAGAATATTCATGATGATGGAGGAGGGGGTGGGGAGAAGAAACCCTTAGTGAGCCTTTGGAATTTCCTTGATTTCATTATAAAGCTTCTGACCTTGCGTATGAGTTGTTGCGTTGGTTTGTATCCTCTTCTTTTCCTTTCCTTGGGTTTTTCCTTGTGGTATTTACATGGATCTGAGTGGATTCCCAATCTTCCTCTAGATCGACATGTAGCCTCCACTGTTGAGTTAATATAGACTTTGCGAACCTTGCAAAATTGTTCCATAGGTACAGTTTGCAGTTCCTATATATTATAGTTTTCCTCAAGTCGTTTTAGATCTATGTCACCTAGGTCATTTTCATCTAAAATCATGTCCAAATCTCCACCATCTTCTATGCACTTGTCTGTTTCAATTTGATCAACATTGTTAGACTTGATAATCCATTGTAGAACTGGTACAAGAATATTCTTTGCTTTTCCTTTTGTGTTTTCATGTTGGAGTGGTTTTTCCACCTCTTGGGAACCTGGAAGCTGGTTTAAAATCTCAAAAGAGTTGCTTGTAGATGTATTTTTTCTTAGCCATAATTCCTTTGGTTGCTCTTCATTCGACCCTACACTTGGATAAATCCATCCTTTTGTTATATCTATTCTTCCCTAGATTGGTGAGGATGAATATTACGGCTACAATACCTAAATATATGTTTTTCTCATGGCATTTTTGGTAGAGAAAGGTAATATGCTTGTAGTATATGGTTTGTATCCATTTCTCATCCTAGTTTTCAAGAGTTAAAGAACCTAGTAAAGCTTTGGCAATGTTCATGTAAACACAAATGTGAGGATATGATGTGTACTTTGTTTTCTTCATAGCCTTTGAATATTTGACTTATGTTCCAAGGGTGGTGCCAATGCCTATTAGGATTTATTCAAACCAAACTTCCTAAGGAAGGGAGTATAGTCGGATCCATATTGGTGCATAGGACAATTCTTGTTTTTTATGGAATGAAGAGATCAATCCAAAATATTAGGTACAACCATGCAAAGTTGAAGAAATATGGGCCATTTTCTAGGACTCAATCTATTTCCTCAGTATTGAAGAAGACGACTATGAATAATCCCTGAGATCCTAATTGAAGTTCATAGTGGCCTTTAGGGTTCAACCATGTTTGAATCCATCTGATCAAATCATTCTATGAGGGCCATAATCCAAAAAATTTCCCTATTAGGGTGTGATCCTTCATGAAATGAGTATATTCCCCCACTCTGGATGAGTTGATCACATACCTCTGTGTTGTTGTGGTATGTAGGATGCATTTTCATAGATCCCACATGCGATTCACTTTTGAATGAGAGGTTTTTGGTTCAATCTCCGTAGATTTTCCAAATTGCTACTCATCCTGATGAATCTACTCCTGAAGGTCAGACAACGGCTCAAATGGTGGTTGCTTGCTCTTCACTCCTGTTTATAGAACTCTAAACGTTTCCATCCACATGAGCATCATTGAAGATAATTCTAATAATAAAAGGAAACTAATCTTTAAAAAATGTAGGATTGACCTCTTCTTAAATGATTTTAATAGTCAATTACATCTCCTAACTTATAAGGACAACATTGAAGACTTCTATCATAATTTTACAACTACCCTTTCCACTTTTATCAACAAGTTCTCTTTTGAGGTGTCCTATAAAAAGAATAATAAAATGACCAACCCTTGGCATGATAAAGAATGTAAAATTGCTAGGAAATCCATTAGGGATTCTTCCAATGAGTCCTTAAAACTCGATAAGATAAATACGTACAAATACCTAACTAAAAGGAAAAAAAGAAACTCTATCAATAAAAGGAAATATAAACTTTTACAACTATCTAAGCTTGATCCTAAAAAGTTCTGGAGGAAAATTCTAATCCACAATACTAAAGAAAATAATATGATTCCCTTAAGGGAATGAAATTCCTACCTTAAAATTCTTTACAATTTCCCTAATGCCATGGACATCATTCATACTGTCTCTATAAGGGATGAAGTTTTTTATTTGGAGGACATAGAGTTTAGGGTTAATGATTAGCAAATGGGAAAACTTAGGACATTGAAGGCTACCAAGCTAAATTTTTTAAAATCAGAGAGTCTATCGTCAGCCCTCACATACACAAGCTCTTCAATTTAGCAGTCAAGCAGGGATTCCCTAAACCTTGGACGCAAATCCTCATTGTTCATATTTTTAAAAACGGGGATAGAAACATTCCCTCTAATTATAGGATCATTATGATTATCTCGATTTTAGCCAAGATTTATGGAATTATTTTTGAAAGGAAGATTAGCCTCTAGCTAGAAAGTGCTAGAGGTCAGGCCGGGTTTACAAGATATCATTCAACTATGGACCATCTTGTTACCATTAGGATCATTGATGAGGAGTTTAACAATAATAAAACCAATCTCTTTTATTGTTTTGTTGACTTTAGAAAAACGTTTAACATGGTCCCTGGGAAAAACCTTTGGAATAGGTTGGAGGAGATAAAATTTCCTTTCGATAAGAGGGTTGTTGCAATAAGGTTGTATGGGAATGTTATTTCCAATTTTAAGAATGTTGAGGGATGTTCACAAGAGATTAACTACAGTATTGGATTCAGGAAAGGTTGTCTCTTGTCCCCTTACCTTTTTGGCATATACATTGACAAGTTATAAGGTTGTTTGGAAGAAGTAGGTTGTGTCGGCCCTACTCTCACTGGTATAGTCATCAATATTCTTCTTTATGTTGACGATATCATTCTTATGCAGAGGAGTCCCCACAATCTTGAAAAACAACTAAGAATCATCAAGGATTTCTGCTCCAATATGTGTATGACTGTTAATACTGAGAAGACTAAGTTCATGATCATTAAATCCAATAATATCACTTTTGGTACCTTCATATATGACAACAACAACTTGGAGGAATTGACTTCATACAAATATATTGGAATCAATATTCACCACAAGATCAACTTGAATTATAGCATTGAAAACATGATTGTTGGGGTATGGAAATCTTATTATGGGTTTCAAAACAATTGTAAATTAGTCGATCTTTGGATATGGGATAAGAAAAAAATCCTCTTTGAGACTCTTGTTACGCATGTTATTCTTTATGGATTTGAAGTGTAGGGATGCAATATCTCTCATTAATCCTAGAGAAAGATAGAGAAAATCCAAAATAATTTTATAACCTATAATCTTAAAATTAAAGGATATACACCCTATCCCATCCTCCACTTAGAGGCAAGCCTTTCCCCAATTGAGAGCATGACTNTTGCTTCAAAATCCAGTCATAACCACCTTCAACTCAAGCGAGGATGGCATAAAGATGTCCAACCTTGGCCAAGCTATTTTGGAATCATGGAAGACACCATTTTGAAGAATAAAGATACTATTAAAAATATCATTAAATCAAAATTTAAGGCGAAAATGTGGTGTGATAAAGAGTTAGAGGAAAAAACAAAATTAAGGTATTATAAGGATGTAATCAACCCTAATCAAGAAGATCAAAATTGTCTCTATGTTATGATAAGAGTAAAAAAATAAAATAAGTCTTGCTAAGATAAGAACAAATTCTCACAAGCTCCGTAATGAAACTGGGCATTGGTCAATTACTAAAACACCATGGGATGAAAGAGTGTGTCACCTTTGTGACATTAAGGAGGTTGAAGAAGGAAAGCACTTTCTCTTAGATTGTCCAGCCAGATTAGATCTCAATTTCAAAATATTTGTCACACTACCAATCTTCCTAACTTGTTAACTCAACAAAACTATGGTGATCTTAGAAAACTTCTCTTAATGGTTTTCAAACACAGAAACAAAATTCTAAATAATGGTGAATAATCCCTTACCCTCTTAAGCTTGATAGACCAATTCCTCATCATCATCATCCATCTTAAGCTTCAATAGACCACCACGCCGTCGTAGTCGTCGTCGTCGTCATCATCATCATCTATAAACTAATAATATTTAAATAGCTTTCTAATCTAGAGATTATAAACATGGAATGGAATCGTTAAATGGATCCTTGATACCAGTAATGTTTTCAGGTTATCCACTGAAACAGTGAAGTTTAATGTGTTTTTGATAGCATCCGCTGCCCTCTGACCTACAACGAGCTTTTTGTTCAATTTTGTTTAGAAATTTAGATCTCTTTCGCAAGGACTCCAATCGGTCTGGACCAGATAACACTGGATGGGCTTCCATCCTTATACAAGCGTCAGCTCTACTGGTGTTTGTTATCATTGTGGGCGCTGTATCCAAGTTTTTCAAATTCTATGTGTGCGAGCCCTGTTGGAGTGAAGGGGCCAAAAGCCAGTTTTATGGTTAACAGTGGCGTTGGGGTTGTATCCGAATTCTTCAAAGTCTGTGTGGGAACCGTGATATCCACCTGAGCTTAACCCAATTGTAAATTCGGGTCGTCGGAGGGCTCGAATCCGAGTAAATGGGCCTCAGCCATGTTTTATGGTTGGCAGACTTATGGCCGTTGCCGACCTTCGACACTGGGACACTGCCGACGATATGGAATTCTTGAGCCACGGCTTTTTGACACGGTTTTTCTCCATTATGCTAACTATTCCAGAATTTATGGGAAACTTTATATCATGTTGCAGTACATGGAGCCAACTTTAGATGCCATTGTAACTGCTATGGTCATCGTCGTAGGGTTTTTTTTGTCATCTGTAATGATAAATACATTTGAATACTTTTGGTTTCTATGGGTTTATGATTAACGCTGTCTTCACAACGTAGGGCGTGCAGAAGCTGTGAAAGCATCAGATGGAGTTCATACCCTTTTCCTCTGGACACTCAAATCTGCATGCGCAGAATTTCGTATTGATCGAAGTGAAGGCGGCGGTGACCATGATTTTGTCCTGCTTCAAATTCACCCTCTCTCCCAACTATGGACATTCTGCTTTTTCCGTGTTCACATTCAAGCCCAAGGACAGGGTGCCGATTACTTTCGAATGTTTGCAATTCTCCAACGGAATGTCTGTGTGGATATCGGTGCTCACCATCCATCACAGCAAGGAATCATGGGACAAGATGCCAAAGAGTTCAATCCACAGAGGTTTGCAGAAGGCGTCTAGAAAGCTTGCAAGTATCAGATGGAATTGACACCCTTCTCCGCGGGACCGCGAGTCTGCGTGGGACAGAGCTTTGCTTTAATGGAAGCGCAGGTGGTGGTGGCATTATCCACTCCCGCTTCAAATCGCCCTCTCTCTTAACTATGGGCAAGCTTGTGTGCTCATGCTCAAGCCCAAGCACACGTTGCCACTTATTTTTTGTTAAATATAATGTAACCTTAACAGGTTGACTATACACTGCTAGCTGTCCTGGTCAGCTGTACTTTCTTTTCTTGATTTGCTTGAGCCTATTTAGCTCAGCTATTTTCCTTTTGCACATTACTTCTTCGTTAACTCTTCTCATTGTACTTTCTCCTTACATTCTCAATACACTAAATACTATTTCTGCTCTATTCTTTCTCTCTGCATCTCTTACTTCACAATTTATTATGGTATCAGAGTTGCAGTAATAAGCCTCTTCACATAGGCTGGAGAGCAACACGATCCTCACAACGCAGAGCTTACACGGATCATGAGAGCACGCGACACAGACTTTTCACAAGGCTTGGAGAGTTGTTCGTAATACTCTCAAAAGATTCTCGTAGGAAGCTCATGCGAGGAAGCAGAGTGCTATACGCTCAAAAGATTGAGCAAGCAAAGACTGCAGAAGGAGAAACTCTAAAGAATCGTGAACAATTTCAAATTCATCAAAGATTCACGAAGAAGAGTTGCAGGAGGCAGAAACATTTGAAGAATTCAAAGAAATTCGTTCAAATTCATGAAAGATTCCTGCAGAAGGCAGAATTGTTTAAAGAATTTCAGGAAATCTCACAAATTTGTCAAAGATTGTTGCAGAGAACACAAAGCTTTAAAGAATTCGTGAAAATCTTTCAATTCGTGAAAGATTCACGAATTTCTTTCCTCAGGAGAAAACTCTTTGCAAGAACAACAAAGAACCTGCGAAAGCAGCCAAGAACGAGCAGTTGCAGCCGTAAGATCGGCCTTGCGAACAGACCTAAGGCGCAAGTCGACTGTAGTAAGGACGAGGAGAGCCTAGCAACGACGAAAGACTTTCAACGATCAAATTTGGTGCAGAGGACTGATAGCCATCGGATCCGTGAGAAAGTGCATGAGGCTTTGTCCTCTGGAGCACGCAGGGAAGAAGAGATTCTGAGATGTCGGATCTTGTTCAGAATAGCTGACAGCCATCAGATCTTGAACAAACATCCGACAGTCGTTGGATCTATCAGGAGATACACGAGGGTTAAGCCTTCACAAACAGAAGAGGTGAAAGTCCCGAAAAGATTAAGCACATCAGGATTTCAGCATTCGACATATCAGAGGTCTTGTTGACAAAGGTCGGGACACTCCACGGCAGAAGTCCCGAAATAGCGAAAGGATCATAGTTGTTCATTCGTTGGGACACGTGGCAGAGATCGAGGAAACTATCGGTATTTCGGCTACCGGGGTTTCAAGTTGACAAAGGATTTGTGTGACCGGGGGTCGCAAGTCGCGAAATCGCGAAACGTAGGAGGACCGTCCATCTTGAGGAGATGCGTGGCAACAATCTAGGATTTCAAGAGATTTTCCGAAAGCAGAAGGACACTTTGCCATTTTGGAGATCGGGAGATCGAGAAGACAGAGGTTCTTGACATCGGGAAACAGGAAGTCCTGAAACCCGAAATTGCGAATTCAAGAATCATGAAATACCGATACGCAAAATTTGAAATAATCTGAGTCGTTGATCTCAAATCAACGAGGATCGTTGATCCTTGAAGCCAATCACGACATTTCGGTAATTCAGAGATCGGGGAATCGAGGAGTTAGAAGAATTCGATATTAGGGTTTGAGAAGTCGTGAAACCCGACATCTCGAAATCCTGAAAGAATCTGGACCGTCAGATCACAGGAAGATCTGGACCGTTGAATTGTCCAAAAGGAAATTTTGGCATTTCTCCAACAGCGCTTTAACATCTAGGCGTGTGGACACATTGAACGGAGACTAAGGGAAAATTTAAGGCCGTTAATCTCTCTTCGGCATTTCGGCAATCGAAAGTTGGAGAAAGAAGATTTTGGAGGACTCGTATAACGAAGTCCCGAAGTCAGAATCGCGAAGTCAAAACTCGCGAAATCTTGAATCGCAGAGTTCCAAGGTCACTGCAAGAAATTAGCAGACCCTGTTTAAGCACAAGAGATAGGTAAATATGAAACTAACCAAACATTTCTTTTCTGTTTTGTTCAAATTCTTTAAAATATGGTGACGTCTAGCAATTTAGGATCAACTTAGGGTCTGATTCTTCTTGGAAAGAACTATGAGTTCTGGTCTCTTCGAATGAGGTCGTTTTTACAAGCACAAGAGTGATGGGATCCAGTGGATCTTGGATATGTGGAACCAGATCTAGCAGACCTTTCTGCCATGACAAACCAACAGAGAACTGCTCAGGCAAATCAGAGGAATAAAGAAAATAAAGCTAAATTCCAGATTCAAAATTCTGTGGATGATTCGATTTTCTCAAAAATCACAGGCACTGGTACTTCAAAACAGACCTGGGACATCCTTAAATCAGCCTACCAAGGAAATGACCTTGAGGATGCAATTCGAGACTTTAAGAATGACAGAGTCTGAAAATGTGGATCAGTTTATGACCAGAGTCATGGGAATTGTGAACCAGATCAGATGGACTAGTGAAGCCATCACTGATCAACGCATTGTTGAGAAATTCCTTAGAAGTTTACCAAGGAAATTCGAAATGGTTGTTACAACAATCCTTGAATCCAAGGATCTGTCACGTTTTTCAACAGATGAACTAATTGGTTCTCTGGTGACACATGAGACAAGACTGCATCTCATAGATGAGTCAATCGCCAATGCCTTCAAAACTCAATTCTCCTTTAGCAGAGGGAGAGGCAGAGGAAGAGGCAGAGGTCACTAAGGATGAGGGAATACTACAACTGACCAACACTAGAATGGAGGTAACAGACAACAGAGCCAGCATCAAAATTTTCAAGGTCACAGACAACAACACCAGAATCAGAATTTTCAGCCTCAAAGAGGCAGAGGGAGAAGATCAAATGAAAAATCAAACATACAATGCTATTACTGCAAAAAGTATGGGCACTATGAATCTGAATGCAGGAAGAAGCAAGCAGATCAACTCTCAGGCAGAGAACATGTGTCAAATCATATGGGAGAAACCTCAAAATGTATGTTTCTCTCATGTCACAAGTCTGAAGAACAATCCAAAGATCTCTAGTTGTTGGACAGTGGATGCAGTAATCACATGACAAGTAACAAAGATTTACTTTCATGCATTGATTCTTCAATCTCATCTGATATTACACTTGGAAATGATTCCTTAGTCAAGGTTCAAGGCAAAGGAACTGTACCTATTCTTACTAAACAAAATGAAAAGAAAGACATAAACAATGTCTATCATGTTCCATATCCGAAACATAATCTGCTAAGTGTAGGACAGCTCATTGAACATGGCTATAAGGTACTCTTTGAGGGAGCATCTTGCAATATATATGACAAAATCCCAAGCAGAAAATTGATTTATGAAATCCACATGACTCAGAATAGGATGTTTCCCCTTACACTCAAAACTGCAAATCTAATTCAACCATATGCACAAAGTGCATCCACCTTAAATGAAACAATGGTTTGGCATACAAGATTTGGACATCTACCCTTTAAGAGTCTAAGTCTTCTTCAGAAGCACTCCATGGTCAAAGGTATTCCCATCTT